>JARHVA010004572.1:670000-787500 GCA_037957365.1 Torreya grandis
GTTTGAGGTCCATCTAATCAAAACCCACATTAATAGTTTGATGTTTTTCCACAAAGTCAAGTTTGATGATTCAATAATTCTAGTTCTCAAAATTGAGTTTCTTCATTTGGGGTGCAACCTCTAAGGTGTCAAATGCCATTTATAAGGCAATCATCACTTTTAGGATTTGATTCCCATGAATTTTGAGGATCTTTTCCTTATCAATTTTGGATATAGTGTTGTCTCTATCTACTTCATCGATTACCTAGGCCTTAAATATATTGGCATTATTAAGGAATTGGATAATCTTTTGATCATCCTCAAAGACATATAAATTTGTCACATTGTCCAAGATAAATGGGAAAGTGACTAGTTCCATACAGAACTCCTAAAACTTGGTGTCATCCAAGGGAGTTAAGTTTTTTGATATGGATGCCAATGAGTCGACAATTTATTTCTTTTCTCTAGGGATAGGGATTCCATTAAATGCACTAAACATCTTGATTAGGTCCCAAGACCTATGTTTATACCTCATAATGTAAGACAAATTGTACTAAATTTTTCTCTTAACCTAGTTAAACACCAATTTAGAGTCACTAAACACCCTAAGTTCTTTGGATTTATTCTTTAATGTGAACTTAAACCATAGGAGTAAGGGCTCCTACTCTATTAGATTATTTGTATAGGGGAAATACAGTTTATATGAAGATATGTATCTCTTTCCTCAAGGATCCATCAATAAAACACCTGCTCCATTACCCCATTTGGAATGGTCCCCATATATATATATATATATATATATATATATATATATATATATATATATATATATATATATATATATATATATATATATATATATATATATATATATAGGGACCATGGGCCTATAAATTTGGGCTCATTATTAGCTCTATATTTAGCAAGTTTTACACTTATCATATAAATCCCTAAGTTTGAGGATACTAGATTCATTTTTTTCTTGATTGTATTAAATTTAGTTATAATGTGTTTCATGAAAGGTTCCCTATCTAATTGTATTTTATTAAATACACCTTTATAGGGTAACCACATGTGTAAAAACTTAGTGGCCATGTACCTGTTTAATGCTTTATACCAATCCCTATTAAGGAGCATTCCATAGGCTTTGAGAATCTCTACCACTTGGATTTCAATGAAATTTTGAACCATAGGTTTGGATTATAGTTTCATGTGGACATTCAAAATATCACCCACAACTTTGGCCTATGACTTATCTAGTTTAACCACCACCTTGTTGGATTGGATAGAACCTAACCCTAACTTATCATAAATACCAGTTGGCATTACATTTCTTGAGGATATTGAGTCCACTAAACAATTATGTAGGTTATTTCCAAATACTTGATAATTAAGATGAAATGGGGAACCTCAATCTTGTTCTTTGAATGATAACATTGGTGTGGGTAATCTTCTACTTAGTCTGGGTAGGCTGCATTAAATTTTCAATTAACGATTTTGGTAGAAGATCACATTACTTAATGATTTGATCAAGTTCATGAAGGGTGATATTTTATTTAATTTTATTCATATCTTATACTATTTTATTTCCTCTAAATTTTTAACTGGTTGGGTCTCCATAAGATCTTTCAGTTTAGTGTGTTTTGGAGATAGAGGGTCATTAATAACATTAAAATCTAGTGGGATTGTGCCATTGCTTGAGGGTTGATGTATTAAGAGGTTATTATGTATTTTATTTATTTAAGGCATAATTAATCCTTTATAACTATTGAAATGAATGTAAATCACTAGTACTCTCCTCCAAACCATTTTCTTCCTGGTTGGGAAACTCCATGGTTTCTAACACCATGGCTATGTTAGATGCCTACCTAAGCTTGATGATTCCATGTGATTTATAACCACCTATTAATCCATTTTTCTTTGGAAGACCTAAAATATGTATAAATATATACAATATAAATCCCCATGTGTAGTCATGTTGTGCACTTAGCATGAGTTAGATAGAGCTATCTCACAAATGTTAACTTTAGGTAGCATGTTAGGGGAAGGATTTGGATGATTGTGGGGATGATTGCAATTTATTTTTTCTTTTGGAGGAGATTTTTTTTTTTGAAATTTCAACATTGGAGCTACCCATTTGTCTTTTTATACCTAGGAATTCATTATTTAGTTTCTAGACCATTCACTAGATGGCATCTAGTTCATTTTTAGTAGACTCTTGGGGTATAATTTGAGTGTTTTTAGTTGCTACCAATGTCAATTTGTGCTATAAATAAGGGACCATTTCATGGTTTACTAGGTTAATAAAACCCAAGTGTTAATTTTCTAAGACATGACTCAAAGGGATTTGTTTCATTATGGGTAGTGGTTGAAGCATGAGAATATTTTGGTTGGTGTTGGGCAAAAATTTTAAGGTATGCATATGTATCAAAACATTAGGAATGAGAGCCATCATTTGAACCTATGGGTTTAAATACCTATCAACTTTTATGGATTTAGCATAAGCTAGCGGTAAGCTAACTATCTATGGGTCATGTCTTAATAACATGCTTATCTATAGGTCTAAGGTGGTTTTTACATCTTGAACATCAATTGGGAAATAGGCTAGTAAATCATGATAACTTAGTTATACATTTTATATAACCTAAAATTAAAGTTTCTAATGATCTCATTGCATTCTCATTTAATGTAAGTAAATTTCTGATAGAGGACACTCAGGTCTTACCCAAATTAGGCCAAGAAAGTGCTCCTAAACTAGTCTAATCTCACGATTGATTTTTTAGAGAGGTTAAAGAACCATTCATAGGTTGAGTCCATTAATTTTAAGGGGAAAATATTTCACATTACATCTTCATGTTCCATATTGAGAATTCTTATGGTAATTTTGTATGATTTTACATGTTCTTCAGTCATTCATCCTATATTAAGAGTGAAGTAGGGAAGGTATCTTTATAGGTTCCTAGGTAAGGCATGTATAAATCTAGGAATGTTGATAGCCGAAATGACCAACTAAGGTACTTAGAGAGACATTGTGGGTGATTTTTTTGAGGGATACTATGAAGATGAGATATTAGAATGATCTAATAGTCTATTCTAGGTCTATGAATTTTGGGCCTCCTTTCAAACTATAAAGGTGAAACAATATTGTGATGGGACCTAGATCTAGTGATAGGTGTAGTAGGTTTTAAGGTGTTTCATAGTCAACCATAATTAAAATGTTACCACTATAAATAATAACCAACATAAACCTGATTAAACTATCAAACATGTTTGAAAAATATATTCCCTCTTTCTATTACTAGATATTGTGTGTGTATTAATCATGCAATAGGGAGAAGAATGGAGGGATGATTAGTTCAGTAAATGTAAGTCAAGGGTAGTCTCAGTCAATTAGTTCTAAAATAATGACCCTCCTAGCATCAATTATTTTTGAAATTGATATAGTTTTAGCCTTTTAATAAACTCATGGGATTGAGTACTATAAAAAGGAAAGTGGGAAACAATGCATGAGATAAAATATCCCCTCATTATTTTTAATATTGATGTTGGTTCAATCTAAAGACCGAACAAGTTAACCTTTTATAATCAAAGTCATGTATGTTACCACTAAAGGTTCAAAATATGTGCAATTGAACTTTGGATTAGTTACCATCTAAAGTAACTTATACTCATCATTTATTATTAATTCATACCTCATAGATTTATAAAATAGGGGGAAATTTTTGGATTATAAAATAAACATCAAAAATAAGGGAAGGTAGAGCAGGAAAGAGTGTTTCTAGGCCTGAAAGTTTTAGTTCTTTAAGAATGAAGCTAAGAAACTTACCATATTTATACCATTGAGTGTTGAGTTTAATCGAGGGTTATCACTTAATTTTACATAATGGGATGAATCTAAGGAAATAGGGAATAATTCTTGATTTATATACCCCTCACTAAATATTAATATTTAAAAATCTCATGGTAAATAACATATAGACTCTTCCAACATAATATGTAGATTGACACATAGATTATAAATATTGTAATCAAAACAAAATGGGTTCATAAATGGGTTAGAATAATAAAATACATTATAACCACCGTAGTCATTAAGTAACAAAGCATTAGTTCAATTTTCTTAGTAATAACATTCATTCAAGAATTGAAAATGATTGATAATTTTTAATAAATAAACCATGAATTTTATATAAAGTGAAATATTACATTCCTTTAAATAATTTCATTTACAAAAGTATCAATTATGGTAGGCATTCATGATCAAAATGGTGAAGGAAGAATTAGGCGAAATCCTAGCTTAATTTTGATAATATTTTGCGACTAAAAATTACTGACCTTCAAAATAGAATATAGTTATAAATTTATAGATGAGGATGGGGCTTACCTCCAAGTAGTATAAGATTAATATCTAGAGCCATGATGTATACTACATGTTGTTACAACTTTATCAATTTTAGAAAGATAAAAAAATCTTCCTAACTCCCTTCAAAATATCCCTAATGGCCCACATAACTGATGCATGGAGGGGGTGTGGATGAACCACTTCCTAACTACCTAGACTCTACTCCCTTGTAAGTTAGTGTATATGTCACTAAGTAAAACTCCTAGTCCAATTTGGCTAAATTCATCTGTGTCTATCAAAATATCACCTTTGACTAGGCCATCAACCTTTCATAAACTTAGACTGCAGCCTTCAAAGATAAATTGACTTATGACACTTGGATAATTCTCATAGTGGATTGGGTGGAGACTTTTAGCATTTCTTGGGCCCTAATGTTTTTGGCCTTCGCCACCTTCTTTCTCATGACCTGATTGAAGTGACCCAAGTAGACTCCAAACTTAGACCTATCAAGTAGAATGCCATCTAGGTGGAATAACACAATGATATCAACCTCTCTAAAGTAAGACAATATCTTTTTCTTACCTTATTCTATGGGTCACTATAGTCTATTCCATGCTTAGACACTCCTCAATTTCATCACTCATGTTACCATCATATGCTTATTATAGTATTAGGTCTAAAGTGGGCATGAGCTTTAGTTATAGTAGCATGCCCTTGTGCACTATAACCACCAACTTATTACACTTTCTCTCTACTACAACAAATATTTCCAAATAAGCCTAGGTCCTATAAATATGCATCTTGATTCCCACTAAAGTCTCCACCACTTTTCCTAGAGATAAGAAAAGTTTTAATAGGGCATCTTTGACTTGTCCAATTATCTCAATACGGAAGGAACTCTTCACATGTGATTTCAAGGCTCAAATTTACTCCTACATGTCCTCCATTAGCTTATATAACATGTCATGCATGGATTAGAAGATTGAGACTAGATCTCTAGCTACCCTTTCCTCTCCCATGAAATTCCTTACCTCAGTGAGGGATAAAATATCATGTTGGGTCTTTCAGACTAGAGGGTTCCACTTTTGGATGAAATTTTGAGTGATAATTCTCTACATTTTTCTTGTGGTGTGGTTGAATTACCATTACATATTAGGGTCATGCTATATTGTCATCTCAAGTTCCTCCAACACCATATCCATTGATAATATGTGAGGAGGTGTTAGTTAGGTGATAGATATGGTGGTGATAGGTGGAGGATGATGTGGAAGGGGCATGGATGAAGTGTAATGGATGAATGAGGAAAGTAGTGTAGGAGGAAGCATGAGGGTGTAAGTAAGAAATACAAATGGGGATGCCCAAGGGAATATATGTTCTTTCCATTAGCTATAAGTTAGGTAAATCTATGGGGATATTACTCCAAGGAGATGGGAATTCAACAAAAAGGAGGAAATTAGCTGGTTAAAGCCAAATCCCTATGAACCTAAGATGATGGAAATAGGGGGCTAAGAAAAATGTGGTGAGCCATTAGGGGTAGTTTAGTAAGGGTAGTGAGAGTTTATGGAAGAGGATGAGAAGAGGAATTGATACCTCAATAGAAGGATGAACATGAGCTTCCTCCTACTTATTTCTTTGTCTTTTTTTGGGATTAGTTTTAGATGCTAAAATTAAGGGAGTGGGGGTGGCAAAGGCCATAGGGACAAACTAAAGAGTCTATTGGGTCATAGAGGGTGTCATCAAGATAGCCCAAGATACTTTAAATGTGTACATATTTCTATTTAACACTGGAGCTAAAGCCTCACTTGTTGATTTTAGGGCACCTATAGGTATCTAGATATTTAGAATGACTAAGGAGCACTTGGGAGGCCCTTGGTTGTGGAATGGATGATGTAGAGGTAAAGAAGAGGTGAGGATGTTATAAATGGTTGAGGCCATAAGGAACTTAGATTAATTATGAAGTGGGTGACGTGGGGAACATGGGAGATACCACTGATGGGGACTGCTAAGGAGATGGGAAACTAGGTGGTGCCATAATAGTTTATTGAAAAGCGGAGGGAGTAAGGGAAGGTGCATATGTGGGTGATAACTATTGGTCATTCCTTAGAATTATCTCATAGATTATTAATATGTCTAACCTTAGTGATTGAGAAACCTAGGGTCAATCCATTTTGAATGGATCCACTTGAGGTTGGGTCACCAGGGATAAATTACTTGAGGTTGAACTACTTCAACCAAAGGAGGTGTTGGCAGTAATGTTAAGGGTTAAGGTGTAGAAGGATATATAAGAGGAGAAGTTGTTAGGACTCATATAATTCTCCTTAAAATCTATGGAGGAGTCACCTAAACATATTCATTAAGTTGGGATAACATAGAAGAGGTAAGGCCAACTTGGGTAGAAGGCTCGGGCTAGGCCTACTTCCCTTCTTATTTCAAGCCTTAATTATAGTGAATACCTCCTAATCATATACTAAATTTAGGTGGAGATCACCATAATCCTAAAGATAGTGGCCATAATTGAGTTTGAGACAAGTTTCAAATTTAGTTAGGTGATCTTATATAAAGCCATATAGGTCCTAGTCCCTATGATCTACCTTATCCAAGGTAAGGGAGTCCCTTCCATCTATCATCTTATGCAAAGGGGGAAGGCCTAATACACATGGTACCTAATAATGATTAATATATGTAGGTATTCCCTATGATGATGGTTGATGTAGTGCCTAAAGATACCCTCCACTAGATGATATGAAATTTATTTCTCTACAAGGTGGTTTGGGACTTGATAGGTAGGGAGAGAGGATACTTGAGATTTCTTACTAGTTGAATGATCATATCCCAATAGTACCAATAGTCAATAATGAGCCTAAGAGACTCCCAAATTTCCTTTGACAATAATGGCATGGGTGCCTCATTCATGGCCATATAAACTACTAGGTAGAAGGATTCATATATTTCTCAGATGTGGTTTTGATAATGGTGGCCATATAGTTTGTATAGAAATACATTGACCACTACAGTCCTAAAAACCCATGATGGAAAATTAGAAGGTTTAAATGTCAGCATCTCAAAGACCATATCCATTAGGTATCTCATCATTTAAAAATTACCACCTCCCTGAGCATCTTTCACCACTTTGATTATGATGAATTATATTATCCCTCCTAGGTCAGGGACATTCTTACCTTAGAGGATTATGTGGAGTAGGGGAATACATTGGAGGTTGATGTTTAAATAGTCATTCCCCCTGAATAGTTAGTTGAGAAATATCATCTTGATGTGAACTCCATATTTGAATATATAGATAGTATATATATTCACATCTATCTTGTTGACCCACCTTGCATCAATGTTCTTTGCCCAATCCTTTAGGATGTGATGAATTTGGGGAGTGATAGTCTAGGTGGTCAGAGTGGATGATTCATAGGTGACTCTATACGTAGGGAGTTTGTAGTAAGTCTTGAATGTAGCTCCCAATATGTCATAAATCTATTTCTATTTTATTGCACATTATACCATGTCATGGATGTCATCCTGTGCCCATTTCTCTACACAAGTCAACACATGGAAAGAGCTTAGGATTAGCCATTCCTTTGTGTATCCCATACTTCTCATAGTCCCAAAGGGCATTTTCAAATTCAACCTCATCCTCATTATCACTAGTAGAGGATTTACCTACCATATCAATGGCCTTGAACATTTCATTATAGTACCTAAAAAATGTCAAGCCATCTATGAATGTAGTGTCAATGTATTCTGGCTCAAATTTGGGGTTTGAAAAAGAGGTGGCCACTGCAACTTGGATATAATTATGTGATAAGGAATACTAAGAAAAGGGGGAAACATGGAGGTTAGTGGTAAGAGTAAAAATCAAAGAGTAAGTTCTAGAATATTGGCAGTAATAGTGACTAATGATTTCACATCAGTGAACTTATAGAGGTCTGCATACATCTCTTGCATTAATGGAATTTGGAAGCTCACTTAGTATGATTTAAAATTTGAATTTTTTCTTGATCTTTCCCATTTATTTATTAATCCATACATAAACTTATAAATCATGATCATTCACTACCTTATATATTTGGTAATCATGATGTTATGCTTTAGAATGTCCATTGGGTCCCAATTCCCCATAAAATTAATGCCCAAAGCATGGTAGGCACATAATTATATCATCTTTGAGGCTTCCTAGGTAGTTCCTATTATGTTCCATGTCTCCTATATTAATTGGTTTGTGTTGCAACATTTAACACCTATGTGGAACCTGATGCTCTATCTTTATACACTTGGGAGAAAGAGAATGCTAACTGAAAGATTCCTAAAATCTTTTGATTATCCTTTCAAATTTTATTGTACCTTTTTTTAACACCCTTGGGGTATTTTTAGTTCTTCTTACCAACCAACATGAAAATTATACATGGCAAGATGTTATAATTTGGGATCTATCAATTTTTGACATCTCTATCAAGTCCCAGAGATTGACAAGCCTAAAAATGTGCCTTTCAACCCTCTCTCATTTGGTCAAGCTCTCTAGGGGATCTGACATTTTTGAAAATTCTAGGAGACTAACACATCTAACTTTAGGGCAATCTCAATGATCAAATCCATAACTCATTTGACCTCTAGACCATGTCATATTTTCATATTAGGTCAAGATCTCATAGGATCTAACATCTCTAATAGATCCTAGTCTATAACATCTCTGATAGATCCTAGGATCTAACCATTCTAGATTTTATAAATATGGCATTATCCCATTGGGTCAAGATCTGACATATTTTATAGATCTTAGGGACTAACCATTCTAACTTTGGGGCATCTTGATTATCTAGGCTCTAATAAGTTATGGTCTTGATGTCAGTGATATGACAATGCTATTTCATTAAACCATCCTCCTTGTATAAATACACAAAGTGAATAAGTAAAATTAAAATAAGTGAGATGAACTATATTCTCACTTGGCCATTAGTTGGATTACATAAGGTGCCACATAGGACTTTGGAAGCCTGAGGCTCTGGTAGGCATTACAATGAAAATAAACATATAAAAATGTTATCACATTAGATATTATAAGAAATAAAGTATCTATCTTATTTTGGGATGTTTCTAGGACTCGACTAAATTAACTTCAAAGGTCACAAGGGATCTCAATGAATATCAATCAACCCTTACAAATAAGCCACTCATTTGGGAAAACTAGTGTAAAATGGGAATTTGAGGACTCTATCTTGACAAAGTTGGTTGAAGCAAGATAAAAGGTTTGGGAACTCTGAGTTATATCATTTTAAAGATGGGTCCCCCATTTATATGAAAAAGGGGGTGTGTTGCCACAACACCTTGTGCTTAAGTTATCTCTATATTCTTAACCCTATTCCCAACGTCTAAATTTAGGGTTAACTAGTCACTACATGTTTGATATGAATTTTTATTGGACCAATTATTGATTTTAGTTATATATTGTAATGTTAATTTAAAGCATAAAAATGCCCTACCACCAAGGTTACTACGTCCTCATCAAGGTGGCAATGGTATTATTTAGTGGAGAACTACTATAGTAAATGGATCTCTATTTTCTTAATTTTTTAAACTATATTTCTTGTATAAACCCTAGATAGCTTTAATAAAGGTTGTAAAGGCTTGCATCTTTTGCATTTTATCTCAATTGAATAATGAAAATTGTATTATTTATGCTAGATATATATTGCATTCATATTTTATGGTAGAGTAAGAGGAAATGTTGTTTTTAACCATTATGAGTATTTTACCCTTATGAATTTTTTAAATGGTGATGCTTGAACATGATATTTTTAGTTTATTTGATATCTAGTTGTGTTTTGTTAAGAATGGTTCATTAGATTTACTAGTATATTATACTATTTAAAATTATGAAAAAATAATCCTATTTTATCTGTAGACAATATTTATAAACTATATATCACCTTAGTCATGTACACTTGGAAAATATAGACATTGGTTATTCCTCTCAGTTTTAGACCTTTTCTCATTGCTAAAAGGTTTACATATGTTATCCCTTTGTGTCAAATTTTATATCTCTTATTTTGACTAATGTTATTATTATGATTCAAACCTTTTATTATGCTCAAAATTTTATAAAATAGCCTATATTCTATTTATACATGTTTTAGACGTGTGCTTATTTTCCAACTACCTAGACACTTGTCTCTTAGTTAGATGCCTACATCAATGCAAGTGTCCTATCTCAAAACAAGTTTCCAGTACCTTAAAATTCATCTAATTTTCAAATTTAACACATCCATATGGTTGGCCTAATTAATTTAATGTGATATATTCTCCAAAAAAATTGGTATATATACATGATCAATCATCATTAATTTTGCACCTAACATAGACTAAAAAACTCACAAGGAAACTTACCAAAAGCATTCAATTGAGTAAATCTTCCTTGTTTTCCCTTGTTTCCATATAAATCATAGGTAAAATAGAATATAGGTCTGAATTACTGAAGGAGCATCCCATGAGACATATTTTCCAAGTTAAAATCTAGGTCATTATTGTACTTGCTTATCACATATTACATCCTTATACACACACAAGCCCATACATAGGGGATAACTACATGAGTTAAAGGCCTTATTTAGAGTAGTGTTTATGTATGGAAAACCTATTAAGAGAGGGGAATTTGGGGTTAAATCGAAACCATGATCCCACTATCCCATTTTTTCCAATCACTATGAAGATGAATAAGTAGTGGTTTTCTATTTGACAAGGAGTGACAGTCTATGATCCAAATATAAGCACACCAAAGTGAAGGTGACACAAAACTTAGAATGTTTTAGGTGATTACATCTTGATCTAGTAGGTATTATGTATAGTAAACTTATGTTTGTATTAGATAAAAGTGTCAATGCAACTATCTAAAGTTGATGTATGTGTTTGAGGCTACAGAGGTATTTTTTAAGAATCGAATCATTAATAAATAGTTTATTTCTAGTCTATTTCTAACTTGTTCCACATAAAATCCATATTCACACTATAATCTAGCTAATTAACATTATTTTTTATTTATTTTCAATACTAATCATTGGTTTTACTTACTATTTTAACATATCTAAATATTTAAATTTAGAATATTATTTATCTAAATTTATAATTAATTGCCCTATTATAGAGATAATTTATCACCCTTGTGACCTAGACTATCTCTATCCCCTTGAACCTTATATCCCTTAATATATATTTTAGGATTAAACATTTGGTGAACCTGATCTATATGAATGATTTTTTTTATTCCTAGGGCTTTTAGTCATCTAGGGTTTCATATTGCTATGCTTTTTCATTTCCTACTTATATTATTTTTAATACAACCTAGGCATAGCCCTAGATTGGGAGGTGTGCATATTGAACACATTTAGCTTCCTCTCCTACCACCAAATATGTCTCAAACTAGTGAAGGACCTAATACTATGGTCCATGATGATATATATGTTGAGCATCAAAAACATATTGACTAGGATATCATAGATAAAGTTTTTGATAATGAAAACCATGAATCTAATGAAACTAATGGACATGAGTAAATAGACCATGATTAAGTTCAATAAATTTCTTTGTTTTGTGAGTGTATTCATCAAAACCCTAAAGATGTTGATGAAATATGAAGAACCATATTATAAACTAAAAAAATCAAAAAGCATAGATTAACAATCAAGTACATCTATTGATTATTATATTAGAGCTATGGGTCATCCTCATATACCAACAAACATCACCTTTAACACATCAACACTTCATACTTATAATGAGGGAACGTGATATATATTCAAACCTTTGTTCCCTAAAAGTGCTATTACCACATCTTACATGGGAAACCCTAGAACTTCAACCCAATTACCATTTTCAATTCCTATATCTACCCAACCTATGGGTACACCTCCTTTAGTGAATTTGCAAATATCCAACCTTAAACACCAAGAGGTGTAAGATCTTGAAAAAACTATAATTTTTTGGAAAAATAAGTATAAAAATATTGAGCAATATTATATGAAATATCCTTTTGCTATTTATTCACAATAGGTATTGCATAATCCTCTTACACCAGAGATATCTTTACACCATTTTCCAAATAGTTTTTTTGCACCTATGTTCACATTTTATGATAGAAAGGGTGATATTAAACATCTTCAATATTTTTATTTGGCATGTCTTGGTTATGCTTGAAATTATATAAAGTTTACTAAATTATTTCTATGGAGCTTAAAATACATGATTTCAGGTGGTTATATGATTTACTGATCTAATCAATAAATCCATTCAAACCTCTTATATATCATTTTTTGGCACACTTCTCTATAAATATCACCAAAAAGGTTTCATATACCCAAATTATAAAATCAAATAATGAACCAATGAACCTATCAATGAATATGTCTTAAGGTACAAGAAAATGTTAGATAAAATAAATAATCCAATGGAAGATAAAGAGTTTTAAGATATATTCAATCAAAGTTTACTTCCCCCATTACATGAGTCCATTTTTTGCAAAAAAAATCAAATATTTCAATGACTTATGCCATATTGTTCATGATCATGAAATGAAACTTATCTCATTTAACAAACTTAGGTATGTAACAAACACATTGAATAAATATACATCTAATACCAAGTTTACTATTAAACCAAGTTACAAGGTAAAGCCTCTTGAACCTAAAAAGGAAATAACTACCATGGTTAATGTGGTGTCACAACAACCTAATTGGCTTGTCTTATCCAATGAACCAAGGAGACAATTTACACGCTTATATGAGTCTCTTGCTTCATTAATACCATGACTTTTAGAATGTTACCTCATATCTCTCCCTCATCTTATAGAGGTTGATATGAATATACCTCTATTCAAAGGGTATGATGCAAGTTCTTATTATGACTGTCACCAAGGCCCTAGGCATTCTAAAAACAAATATTTAACATTGAATAATAAGATCTAAGACCTCATCAATGACTAAAATATTACATTTGATGATCTTGCAAAGGAATCAGGTTCATAACCTGATGATCACCATAAGCAAAAAATATTTAACAATCATTTTCAAGACCATTTTAAGAAATATCTAGAGTTACAAATGACATTTAATGCACATCCTCCTCCATCACATTATGGGCACCCATTGAATGGGATTATTGGTACTTATACATGACATACACCTCTTATGTTTTAGAAACCATCTACCAATTTTAATGATAGTGATATTTTGGATGCCAATTATGATCTTCATTATTTATTCATTCAAGTATACCTTCATCACTAGCTTATACACAGTGTTATGATTGATAATGGTGTAATCAATAATGTTTATACCATGACATTGCTTATGTATTTGGTTTATACAAATCATGTTGTACATCCTTTGACTAGAAAGTTTAGAGCATTTAATGGGAACTCATGGTAGGTTTTGGGTGAGGTTGATTACCTTTATAAGTGAGTCCTGCACATGTGGTTAATACCTTCTTAGTTATAAATTTCACATGTGTCTTTGATATATTTTTTGGATGACCTAGATGTATAAACTTCATGTAGAACCTTCTATAGTATATGGGTGTGTTAACTACATTCATTCTAATAAAGTAATTATAATTTTCAAAATTTCATATGAACATCCACTTGAAAAAGAGAAGTTTATTCCCAAATAATTAATTATAAAACCTATTAAGGTAATCCTCCATAAATAGTTAAGCAACAATAAATCCCCTTTCCTAGGTGGCCAATACTTGAGAGACCATGGCATCAAAGATCCATAATGGGTTCCATGAAATCCCCATCTACTATACACCATATTCAAATATCTAGCTCAAATAAACAAGTTGATATTAATGTCATTTCAAAGAAACCATAGATCATTCAATGATGGGTTCCAAAACCCCCCATCCCTTTTATTTTTTATTTACGGCCACAAAGTCTTACTATATATATGTTGAGCATTATAAAATCTATAGTGATAGATATTTCACCTAGACATGCTTCTTGGTAATACCACTATTTTATTGCACTAGGTTCCTAGTGGGGAGATACCTATGATCATCCATTTTATGACATCATAGGATAGTTATTTCTTTGAAAATATTTCAAAAATACCAAAAATAATTATAGTATTCATAATTTTATTAGCTCCTTGGCATATATGTTGTTGGTTCCATGTTGGTAGATGGCATATCAATACTTTTTATATATACACATGTTTGACACATAATTTGAGTTTGATACAAACATACACATATACTTTATCTGTGAACTTTTAAATGTTTGGTTTTCATTTACTCATGTCACATGAAAATTGGGGGCATCCACTTCTTTGATAATTATGGTATGTATTTGCATAAATTTAACACTGAATAATACCTCACATCAAATAGATATGAAACTTATATTATAATTTATTCAAAAAACATAAAATAGAGATAGATACAAATATATAGCTCAATAAGCCCTTACAAAGAAGGTGATCCATAATCCAAGTTATAAAAACCTTTACAGTCTGCTTAGATCAAATTTATAATAAAATCAAATATTTCAACTTTCAATTTCCCTTTTTAAATAAATCCAAAAATTAAATTAGAAAACTTACTTAATTTTAATAAAATAAATTGAAAAGATTTCTGATCATAGAGAGGAAATTAAAAAATATATAACATAGAAGATTTGTTTATGAGGTTCACCAAATAGCTACATCCCCAGGTCCACTCTATGAGTGTTTCAATCTTATTAAAACTCTTTGATACAGATTACAAAAAATTCTTTGAGTAAATAATTATTTTCATACTATATATCTATCTATGTAAAAAAATAAACCTCCTAGAGATTTTTATACCAGATATCTATTTGTACAATAAAATAAACCTCACAAAGGTTTTATTACCTCTGTATTCAGATATCTCTATTTATAATTTCCTCTATGCAAATCCACTGCTTCTTTACTAAAATCTTGTTACTCCCTCCATAAAACAACCTTATAGTTATATCTATATTTCTCAACAATAATGTTGGATAGGAAATAACAAATATCTTTGGGGTACTAACAATTTCCTCGAATTGATATTTTTCCCATTTTGACAGCATAGTGTTGGCTCTCTAAAAAAAAAATCTATCTGTATTTGGTTTTTCTCTACAACTGATCAAAACCAAAAATTCCAAAATAAAATTCAACATCATTGGTGTATAGTTGAGTATGGATAATGTCATAGAATTAATGCCAAAACTAATCTACGCTATCATAAATAAAAAATAATTAAACATTCCCACATAATAGGTTGAATAATCTTTCCCAACTATAAACCCTTTCCTGTCAATGTTTTTGCATACATCTGTCAAGAATCTTCGAGAAGCTTTAAAGAATTAAATTACCGCATATTTTCCAATGTAATAATAATAATAATAATAATAATAATAATAATAATAATAATAATAATAATAATAATAATAATAATAATAATAATAATAATAATTCCCACTTGAATGTAGAAATAATTCTTTAAAAATATTCCACGCCATGATTAAATGTATGTCAAGACTCATTAAGCCAAGATCAAGATTTTCACTTTCTTGGTAAATAAAGATTACCATGCAATAAAATTATCCAAATAAAATACCACATTATATTTTAATAATCTTAGAGTTAAAGACTTGGGATAATCTTTTAACAAAAGATTAATCTACATGTAAATCTCCACCAAAATAAAAAATATAATCTCCCTATTAAAATAAATCAAGAACCAAATATCTTTCCACCAATCATATGATTCTTTACAAGTGGAGAAAATAAAGTAGAGTTTGACTTATGAGATTAAAGAATTAAAATATTTTCATGACTTTCTTTAACAGACCTTCAAGAAGTCAATGCCACATTTCTTTGGTGGAATAAAGACTTAGATTTAAATGTAACCATGCTTATCTTAAATAACCCGTGATTAAACTACCACATCAATTCTTTAAAATAACATTTATATCTTTTTGATAATGTAAGAGTGGTAGGATTCTTGATTTATGGGATAAAGAATTAAAAATATATCCCATGACTGTTTTAAATAACTATCCACGAGGGAGTGGGAATAGTATATTTTTTAGGAATAAAATATCTAATGGTAGATTAAAAATAATTAAATAAGATATTTAATTAATTAAATATATCCCATGGTAAAATAAAAAATACCATTAAATAAGATATTAATTAATTAAATATATATCCATGGTAAAATAAAAATATCATTAAATATGATATTAATTAATTAAATGTATCTCATGATAAAATTAAAAAATACCACTAGATAGAATATTAATTAATTAAATATATATCCCATGGTAAAATAAAAATACTATTAAATAGGATATTCATTAATTATCCTAAACCATATGAAGAGTGAAAATCTTCCATATCAAACCTCCTCAATAAGATCTTTTTGGTACCCAAAAGGTCAAATCACTCTCTAAAGTTGTAAATATTTCTTTTATAAAATATCACTGCAAAATATCATGGTAATGATTCAAAAATCAAATTAATCTCTAAAATGTTAGTGAATGAAATATCTACCCAATACCAAATTATAGATAGAAGTAAACTACCTACTCAATATATATACTAAAATGCAAATTTTCCTAAAATAGACATATTGATCATGCCCCATATAATTTGCATATACTACTATCAAGGTTTTAAAATGAATTTTAAAAAAAAATCAAAAGTGAGAAAAATAATCCAAGTATGATAACCTTGTTCCTTAGTTTTTCTCTACAAGTTACTCCAATAAACCAAATTCAAATCATAAATTATTTGGGAATATCTCCAAGTTTAAATATGAGTTAATTCCTTTTTCAATGCATCAAGAACTCAAAAAAATATCAGGCAATTAAAATAGAACTTAGCAAAACCACAAATATGAGAAAATAATCCACGTATGATAAACCTGTCACTCAAATTTTATCACAACTGGTAACTCCAAAATTTATGTTCAAAACCAAATTGTATTCTTTTTTATGAAATCTTATAATGTCCCCTTTTGATACCAGAATAAAAGCTCTGATACCACTGTAATATCCCCAACCAATAGGGACTATTGAAAGACAAAAGCTCTGGATTGCTTATCTATATTTCTGTAAAATATCTTCAAATAGATAAATAAATCATAGTATAATCTCTTATTTATTTGCTCATATGCTTACAATAGAGGTCCTATGTCAAGTATACAATGAATATTGAAAATACGGCCTTAATAGCTTGAGTATTCTGCAAACTAGGAAATAAATTTGGATCTGGTACGTCTCAGCCTGCTGTGTAAAAAATAGTCACCGACATCAGTTATACTTCCGTCATCGATCGACTGGGGTCGTTAACCTACCAATGTTGGTGAGAGGTCAGCCGATGTCAGTCTTTGTAGGGCTCTACTAGTCGATGTTGGTGTCTGATCTTTCCACTAATGCTTATAGATTTTCACAAATCTGTACGAACTTCGTACGACCACCAATATAGCACAATCTATATGCTTGATCTTGATCTGAAGAACTATGGGTTAATACAAAATATCTATATCTGGATAATTATTGAATCAAACCCAAAATAAAGAAATACCTGTGAACCCTTGTGATAGCTTCTATATGAAGTTATCTCCCAAACTTGTAAACCCCTGTGATAACTTCTGTATGAAGTTATCTCTCAATTTGGCAATAGATCGGCTGATCTCTCACAACCTCTGAATCACACACAATGAAGAGTTGACGTTCTTCAATGCAAATGGAATCCTGGAACCCTTGGCTCAGTCTTCACAGAAGAATTCTTAGCAAAATCAATAATCAATTCATAATACAAACTCTCTCCCATGAGAAACCCTTATACCCTCCAAAGGTGTGCTTGCTAAAATTAGATTTCCTTAAATTAGACTTAGGGCTTCTTAAATTAGAATTAGGGTCTTAAAATTAGACCAAACTATTAATAATTAATTATATTTAATTAAAATTAGACTAAATAATTAGTATTTGATTAAATCAATCAAATATTAATATCTCCCTTAATTCATGTCCAAAAGAGCCCAAACAAAATCCAAGCCCAGCTCCATCAAGACCCTTTATCCATCCCATCAGCCTACGAGGGTCGCATAATAGGCTAATCATCCACTTGGAAAGATGTCAACTAGAAGGGGACATGACAGTCCGCCCCTCCTAAAATTGTTTGTCCTCAAGCAATCTCAACTCTGGATGCTGTAGAATATCCTCGCTTTCCCATGTCGCATCCTCCACTGGAAAATCTCTCCACTTTACCAAATATTTCCTGATAGTCCTCCTATGCAACTGTCTCTCTCTATACTCCAAGATAGACTCAGGTACTAAAATCAACTTTCCCTCATCATCTAAGGGAGGTAAAACTATAGAAGGTATCACACGGTGTCCTAATGTCTTTTTGAGACATGATACATGAAAAACAATGTGTACCTTGCTCTCTGTCAAAAGCTCTAGCTCATAAGCCATCTCTCCAACATGTCTCAGGATCCTAAAAGGACTATAGTAACGTGGCTTAAGCTTCTCTGCCCCACTCTTCCTAAGAGTAGACTGACGGTAAGGCTGCAGCATAAGATAGACCATGTCACCCACATCAAAAGATCTCTCTGTCCTCTGCTGATCTGTATACTGCTTCTACTGATTTTGTGCCTTAGCAATATTCTCCTTGAGAGCCCTCATAGTATCTTGACTCTCCTACAATAGTCTCCAGCACTCGGCACTCTAATGTCACTCAATAGAAAATCTAGAAAACTCGGTGCCTCATACCCGTACAATGCCATAAAAGGAGACATCTGAATGGTCATGTGGAAAGTTATGTTATAGCAATACTTGCACAAATGAATCCACTTGACCCAAGCTTTTTATTGCCCTGCAATGTAGTTCCTAAGGTAGCCCTCCACCCATTTGTTCACTATCTTTGTCTGTCCATCAGTTTATGGGTGGTAACTGGTGCTCGATGTAAGCTCGATCCCACAGAGTTGAAACACCTCCTGCCAGAAGTGACTCAAGAACCGACTATCCCTATAACTCACTATGCTCTGAGGCAATCCATGTAGTCGGAATACCTCTTAGAATAAAACCTCTACTACCTATGTAGCTATGTATGTGGTGGTAATTAGAAAGAAGTGGGCATACTTTGTTAACCAATCTACGACTACATATATGCAATCTCATCCTTGGGCTTTAGGCAAGCCCGTAATGAAATCCATCGACAAGCACTCCCACTTTTTGTCAAGAATTGGAAGTGGCCGCAATAATCCTGCTGGGTACATGTTCTCTTGCTTGTTCTACTGACAAATAGGGCACTCTCACACATACTGAAGAACATCTGCCTTGAGTCCTTTCCATGTAAATCTCTCCCTAATCTGTCTATAGGTCTTGAAATACCTAAGATGTCCTGCAGTAGGTACATCATGAAAGGCTTGCATGAGAATGTTCTTTACCACTGATCTTGGAATCAAATAAACCCTGCTCTTGTAAATGATCAAGTCATTCACAAGTGTATATCTGGTGTTAACCATTGATCCCTCAACAATGCTAGATGCCCATGTATCCTTGGCATACTCTGCCACAATCATATGTCACCAATCCTCTGTAATGTGGACCATAGTACTCAAATATAGCCTACGTGAAAGAGCGTCGGCCACTACATTCTAGGTGCCCTTGATGAAAGAGATGTCAAAGTCATATGCTTGTAATTTGCTCACCCACTTTTGCTGATGATCATTGAGGTCTCGCTGCCCCAAGAAATGTCTCAAACTGTTGTGGTCCATTTTGATGCAAAATGTGCTGCCCACAAGATATTACCTAAATTTTGCCAAGGCATGCATGATAGAAAGCATCTCCTTATCATAAATGTTATATAGCCTCTCTGGTCCCCTGAGCTTATGGCTCTCATATACTATGGGGTGCTTGTCTTGCATAAGCAATGCTCTAATGCCATCGCCTGAAGCATCGCACTGAAGCTCGAAAGGCTTCAAAAAATTAGGTAGTGCCAAAACAGGGCACGTAGTCATCAACTCCTTAAACCTTATGAAACACTCCTGTGCTTCAGGTGTCCAAAAAAAAGCACCCTTTTTCATCAAATCTATCATAAGAGCTGCATGTCATGAATAACCATTCACGAACCTATGATAAAATCCACACAAACCTAGAAATCCCCGTAGCTGTGTAAGGTTTGCCGAAATAGGCCAGTCTATGATAGCACGGATCTTCTCAGGATCCATCCACACTCCCCTTGCACTAATAATATAACCCAAGTATAACAATTTGATCATCCCCAAATCACATTTGGACTCCTTGGCGTATAAGGATTCCCTCTCTAAGATGCTGCGTACAGTCTCCAGATGAGCCAAATGCTCCTGCCAAGTCCTACTGTATATAAGAATGTCATCAAAAAAACAAGTACAAACCTCCTCAGTAGTGAATGGAAGACTCTATTCATGGTGGACTGAAATGTTGCTGGCACATTAGTGAGCCCAAATGGCATCACTATAAACTCATAGTGTCCATAATGGCAACAAAAAGTTGTCTTCTCCACATCCTGCTCATGAACCCTGATCTGATGATAGCCTAACCTTAAGTCTATCTTTGTGAAGTAATGTGCACCATGGAGCTCATCAATAACTTGTCAATACGAGGTATTGGATACTTTTTCTTAATGGTTCTCTTATTCAAGGCTCTGTAGTCAATGCACATGCGTAAGGTGCCATCCTTCTTCTTCACCAATACAACCGAAGATGCAAATGGTGATTTGCTAGGCCGAATGTGACCCATAGCAAGTAACTCCTTAATTTTTTTTTTGATCTTATCCTTTAACTACTTGGGATGTCGATAAGGAGTAATCATAATGAGCTTAGCGCCCTCCTCAAGCTCAATAATGTGCTCTATGCCCCTGTTTGGAGGTCTCCCAGGTGGAATATCACTAAATACATTATCATGCTTGACCCTCAACTATTGAATGTTAGGATGATACTCAGTCTTCCATTGTCCCTCCTGTATTGGTGCCAATGTGCACTCGGCTACCCACTCTACCATGTCGTGTCTCATGAGCCTCTCCATCTGATGTAAAGAAATAGTTTTGATGTTGCCGTCCCATATTGCCTTAAGAATGTGAGTCTTCCCATCAACATCAAAATGGATCTCCATGTCCTTAAGATGAAGAGTGACTACCTCAAGGGAATGAAGACACTTCATGCCCAAAACCAAATCTATATCCCCCATGTTCACCACATAATAATCAGCCTTAAACTCATAGTTATTCAAGCGCAATGGGATATCTCTGATCATTTATTCACACCTAAGGGTGTAACCATCAGCTACCTTAACTTTAATGCCCTCAAACTCTTCTGTGGTGAGTCCACGCTTCTCCACAAATCTAGTATCAATAAAATTATGTGTGGCTCCCGTGTCAAGAAGGGTGATGACCCTCTGTCCTACCAAAACTCCACAGAGTCTGAATGACCCCTCGTGCTGGATGCTAGATAGACATGCCTCCTGAATCTAGAGCTCTGACTCTGCCTCTACCCTAGGCTTTGAAGCCTCAGCCTCTGGCTCCTCAGAACAATCATGATGTTTTGAATCTTTTGATTCCTTATCCTCATAATAGGCCCAAATCACCTGATTTGCTTTGCCCTTAGGCCTCAAAGGACAATCATGATTGGCATCATAGGGACCTTTGCAGTAGAAACAAAGCTTCTTCTTGCGTAGATCATTAAGATCCTCTCTATCCAAAGTTGGTGCTGCTGGGTTAGCCTTTGATTCATTCTTAACACCAAATTTATCTATGTTGAAACCCAGTCTTTCTCTATTCATGTTAAAGCCTTTACTGTCCCTAGATGAAGAAGTACCTCTGGAGTTAAATTTACTTGATGGGGCTGCCATCTCCATACTAAGTGCCTTCTTCAAAGCTTCCTGTAATGAAGGAGGATCAAAGCCTTTGATCCAACCTCTCAATGGTTCTGTCAATCCCTCCATGAAGAGCACTACTAGTCGCCTCTCTAAAATGTCAAGAACCATAACTGATAACTTCTGAAAGTCACCAATGTAAGACTCTAGGCTACCACTCTGGTGCAACTATGCCAACTCTCAAAAATATGATTCTGGATCCTTCTTGTCAAAATGCTCCACTAGCCTATCCACAAACTCTTGATAAGATGTGATCCGATCATGATGGAGTGTCACCATCCCGTGGTGCCACCAATCATGAGCTACTCCCTCAAGATGTAGTGTCACATATCTGATAGCATCTCCCTCAGCCATTGGTTGCAATGTGAGAAATGTATCTAGCTTACTAACCCAGGCCTGTGATGTCACCTTACCACTATCGTCAAACATCGCTAGTGTGAGCCTGCTCGTAGCATGCTTCAAATCATTGTTCTAGTGTCTAGGTCTCCCATCTTGTCTAACCAATCTGTAGTGCTCTCTCCTCAGATTAATAAAATGATCAAAGGACATCTTCTCCCAAACTTGAGGAGCTAATAAGTCCCACTCATCACTTGTAGCCATGAGAACATCTACAAATTGGGAATCTTCTACCTCTTCCTCTACTAGAACTTCTGGTTCCTCTTAAACAAACATAGGACGTGTAGGTATATCCGATGTTCTAGAGTGGGCCTGTTGGGGTCTTTGATTAATAGTAGCACTCCTGTTATCTCCTTTTTCCCCATTCTATCTATTAGCTGGGTTCATCCTCCTTATCATAGCAGTAAGTGCCTATGTCATCTCACAGTAGGCTTTTGTGGTACTCAGATCATCATTATGTCGGTGGCCCCTGGGTGGGCTACCCTCACGTCTATCACTCATGACGATCGGTGGCTGATCTAACACCTGGGTACCTTCAATCAAGGCTCTACTACGTGTGTTATACCTGTGTGGTCCCAACTCTTGTGGCTTCATACGATTGTCAAACCCTCAAGATGGCAGGATTTAGCTCTAATACCACTGTAATGTCCCCTTCTGATACCAGAACAAAAGCTCTGATACTACTATAATATCCCCAACCAATAGGGACTATTGAAAGACAAAAGCTTTGAATTGCTTATCTATATTTCTACAAAATATCTTCAAATAGATAAATAAATCACAGTATAATCTCTTATTTATTTACTCATATGCTTACAATAGAGGTCCTCTGTCAAGTATACAATGAATATTGAAAATACGGCCTTAATAGCTTGAGTATTCCACAAACTAGGAAATAAATCTAGATCTGGTACGTCTCAGCCTGCTGTGTAAAAAACATAGTCACCGACGTCGGTTATACTATCATCGTTGGTCGACTGGGGTCGTTAACCTGCCGACGTCGGTGAGAGGTCAGCTAATGTCGGTCTCTATAGGGCTCTGTCTGCCGATGTTGGTGTCTGATCTTTCTACTGATGCTTACAAATTTTCATAGATCTGTACAGACTTCGTATGGCTGCCAATATAGCACAATCTGTATGCTTGATCCTAATCTGAAGAACTATGGGCTAATACAAAAGATCTATATCTGGATAATTATTGAATCAAACCCAAAATAAAGAAATACCTGTGAACCCTTGTGATAGCTTCTGTATGAAGTTATCTCTCAAACTTGTAAACCCCTATGATAACTTTTATATGAAGTTATCTCTCAATTTGGCAATAGATCGGCTAATCTCTCACAACCTCTGAATCACACACAATAAAGAGTTGATGTTCTTCAATGCAAATGGAATCCTAGAACCCTTAGCTCAGTCTTCACAGAAGAATTCTTAGCAAAATCAATAATCAATTCATAATACAAACTCTCTCCCATGAGAAACCCTTATACCCTCCAAAGGTGTGCTTGATAAAATTAGATTTCCTTAAATTAGACTTAGGGCTTCTTAAATTAGAATTAGGGTCTTAAAATTAGACCAAAATATTAATAATTAATTAATATTTAATTAAAATTAGACCAAATAATTAATATTTGATTGAATCAATCAAATATTAATATCTCCCTTAGTTCATGTCCGAAAGAGCCCGAATGAAAGCCAAGCCCAGCTCCATCAAGACCCTCTATCCATCCCATCAGCCTATGAGGGTCACATAATAGGCTAATCATCTACTTGGAAAGATGTCAACTAGAAGGGGACATGACAAATCCCCAAAACTACTTTGAACATATGCATGCTAATTAATACCATAACTATGAAAAATTACCACTAACAAAAAATGATAATTACCATCCAAATAAAACATAAATAGAGTCATTTGTGGATAATCAGTAGAAAAGTGGTCTTCCTCTAGTTTTATTTCTGAAACTAGTGGGTTTAAAACAACTTCCTTTTTACTTACAGATGCATCATTCTTCATGTATGTCTTCCTACAATACTTAAGACATAGTTGTGGATACAATACCTAGCATTTATCATTTTGATGACCACTCAAATTACAATTAGTAAAATAATTATTACCCATTTATTTCTCTTTAGAAAATAAAGATATCCTATTAATTGGTTTTCTTTTCCAATATTAGACAACATAGTGATTATCTAATCCATAAAAACAGCATGGATATTTAGACCAAAAATACTATGATAATAAGTCCTTATTTTCATAATTGAAATATATGTTGGAATATTTATCATTTTTAGGATAGAGTGATGGTTGAAGTTTCCAACATTTCTCAACTCTATATCCACTCTTGTGATAATGAGTGCAAAATTTCTTCTTCTTATTCTTCCTGGATGAGTAAACATGTTTACCATTTCTCATTGACTTATCTTTCACAAAAGAAAACAACTTATTTAGTAGAGATTTTCTCTTCCAATAATAAGTAACATAATGATTACTTAACCCACACAAAGTACAAGGAGAAGCATACCACATTTTCTATATATCATAGCCATATTGTTCAAACTGAAAGAGTGCATAAGAAGTTTTAAAATTTACCAAATTCTTAGTGCTACGTGTTGCATAAGAAAGAAGAGGTGGAATATCAATACCTCTTCTTCTAGTTCTCTTACACCTCCCATCCACCTATGATGGTTTATTCTAAAAAATTAGTGGCTTATATTCTTGGCAGTTAGAAGTTTGTCTTCCTCCTATGGATTTGGAACTTTCTCCATTTTTCATTTGCTCACCATTATACCTCAAACCTAAAAAATGAGGCATGTCCTCTACTTGTATGGGGTTATTTATGTCTTGTCCATTTTAATCAAGGCCTCTTCCTTCAAATCCCATTTTATTTAATAGTTTAGACCCAATACCATTAGTGTATTTTTCAAAAACAACAAAAAAAATATCTGAAATTGAATGAGAGGAAGTAATACATGATGACTTACATTGTATTCATTTGTCATTATTTTTGCATCTGATGTAGAAGGTAATTATTTCATTTTTTCACCATTCTATAACTTTGTCAAGAGCTCATTCTTGGTTTGCAAATCATATTTCAACTTTTCAATCTCTTCTTCCATGGAGTAGAGTTTTGATCTCAAGAGAGAGTTCTCTTCTTGAATTTGTTGATTATATGACTCAATCTCATTGATCTTTTTCCTATTTTGACAACTTGCCCATAGTTTACATGTTCCTGTATTCACCACACAATTGAACCAACTATAATAATTGTCAAATAGAAAACTATTAACCATAGGTAAACCACACTGTTAAATCCTATTGATCAACTACTCTGATACCAAATTGATCCATAAATCCAAGTTATAAAAACTTTTATAGTCTGCTTGGATCAGTTTTATAATAAAATAGAATATTTTAGTTTCTAATTTCCCTTTTTAAATAAATCCAAAAATTAAATTATAAAACTTTCATAATTTTAATAAAGAAAATTGAAGGTATTTTTTATCACAAAGAGGAAATTAAAAAGAAAATATAACAAAAAATATTTGTTTATGGGGTTCACCAAATAGCTACGTCCCTAGGTCCACTCTATGAGTGTTTTGATCTTATGAAAAATATTTGAGACTAATTAAAAAAATATATCTCAAAGTAAATAATTATTTTCATACCAGATATCTATCTGTGCAATAAAATAAACCTCTTAAAGGTTCTACTACCTTTGTATTTAGATATCTTTGTTTACAATTTCCTCTATGCAATTCCACTACTTCTCTACCAAAACCCTGTTACTACCTTTATAAAATAACCTTGTAGTTATATCTATATTTCTCAATAATAATGTTGGTTGGGCAATAAAAAATTTCTCTGGGTGCTAAAAATTTCCTTAAATTGGGATTTTTCTTATTTTGATAGTATAGCATTGGCTCTATGGGATTTCTTACTACCTGTATTCAGTTTTGCTCTGTAATCGATCAAAACCAAAAATTCCAAAATGGAATTCAACATCATCTGCATATAGATGATCATAGATAATGGTATATAATTAGTGCCAAAACTGATCCACACTATCATAAATAGTAAATAATTAAACTTCCCCACATAATATGTTGAATAATCTTTGCCAGCTATAAACCCTTTGCCATCAATGTTTCTGCATACAAAATCTATCAAGAATCTTTAAGAAGATTTAAAGAATAATAATAATAATAATAATAATAATAATAATAATAATAATAATAATAATAATAATAATAATAATAATAATTCCTACTTGAATTTAGAATAATTTTTTAAAAATATTCCATGTCGTGATTAAATGTATGCCAAAACTCCTTAAGCCAAGATCAAGATTTGCACTTTCTTGGTAAATAAAGATTGCCATGCAATAAACTTATCCAAATCAAATACCACATTGTATTTGAATAATATTAGAGTTAAAGACTTGGGATAATCTTTTAACAAAAGATTAATATGCATGTAAATCTTCACCAAAATTTTAAAAAAAATAATCTTCCCACTAAAATAAATCAAGAACCAAATATCTTTCCACTAACCATATGATTCTTTGCAAGTGGGAAAAATAAAATGGAGTTTAACTTATGATATTAGATAATTAAAATGTTTCCATGACTTTCTTTAACAAACCTCTAAGAAGTCAATGCCACATTTCTTTGGTGGAATAAAGACTTGGATTTAAAATAAAACATGCAACCATGCTTATCTTAAATAACCCATGATCGAACTAACATATTAATTTTTTAAAAGAATCTTTATATCTTTTTAATAATATAAGAGTGGTAAGATTCTTGATTTATGGGATAAAGAATTAAAAATATATCCCATTACTATTTTAAATAACTATCCATGTGGAAGTGAGAATAGTATATTTTTTGGGAATAAAATATCTAATGGTAGATTAAAAACCATTAAATAATATATTTAATTAATTAAATATATCCCATGGTAAAATAAAAAAATACTATTAAATAGGATATTAATTAATTAAATATACCCCATGGTAAAATTAAAAAATACTATTAAATAAGATATTAATTAATTAAATACATATCCCATGGTAAAATAAAAATATCATTAAATAGGATATTAATTAATTAAATATATATCCCATGGTAAAATAAAAATATCATTAAATAGAATATCAATTAATTATCCCAAACCATATGAAGAATGAAAATCCTTCGGATCACAAGGACTCAAGGCTATCACTCAATCCCAAGAATCTCTTAAATCTATCTCCTAATATCTCTCCCTAAAAGGTATTCTTTTTCACACACCTAGAATAGATACATGAGTTGTGAGTACAACTCACACAATAATATATTATTCTTAAATGAGTTTACAACTCATATTAATAATAATATTAAAAATAAATATAATGTGAGCACTAACATTAGGCTATTCTTAATATTCCCCCCCTTAGTGTGAACATGAGGAAAATGTTATTCTATACTATAACTCCCACCAAACTCAAATGATGGTTTTTGACTCAGCTAACCACCAACTTAAAAATAACTAGGATGGTTTTACACTCAGCTTACCAATAACCTACAAACAATAAGATGGTTTTACATGTGGTTAACCAACAACTAAAAACACATGACGTTACATCACACTTTTATTTCTCATAACTATTTTTACTTCAAGGGGGGAAATATAAAAGATGGTCACTTATTACAATATTTAAATAGGTATGTATCATCTATTCTTTATTTGCAAACACACATTAGAAAATAAAAAAATAATCCATAATTGCATTATGTGGCCTCATCATTTATGGTTGATGATAGGATGTTATTTGTTCTCTAGCCTCCTGTGTCCTCCATCCTCCTCTGGCTTCTACTTAGCTAAGGTGTCGATGAAGCTCATGTCATTTTTGATGATAAGACTCCCCCCCCATAATTTAGACATCATGTAAAGTGAAAATGCATCTTGGAAGCATTTTATTTTTATTTTCAAAAGTTATGAAAATGATGACCCTAAAGACTTTGACTCTAGTTTATGATGTAAAAACAAGATTCTTGAAAAAATGACTCAATTGTCAACACTTTTGAATGTTTGACATAAATGTCTTTATTGACGTAAAAAATGACTCTAACTCTAGACTTTGACACTTTTGAGATTTTTGATGATTTTAGACAATTGATGACAAATAAATTTTGACCTAAATTATCTCTATAAGAATTTTTGGGATACTAATTTGACAATAAAAATAGAATTATTTACTACTAAACACTATTGACTTAATTCAAAACACATAATGATTTTAACTAAAATTATAATGACATCAAATATAAAATTTAACCTAAAACCAATTATTATTAAAAACTAAAAAAATGCATATTAAATTTTTCAATATATACATTAATAAACTTAAACTAAAGAATGACATGTAATAAATACTCAACTAAACTCAAATACTGAAAATCAAATTTGATAGTTCATATGACTTGGTAAGTGTTCATGATGAATATGTTTGCATGATGCATACAGGCATTGATAAGGATCATCAATTTGAAATATATGAGACCTTTGATTCTAGAAAACACCATCACTAAGACCACTTGTGCTACAACCACTTACTCTACCACCATTCCATTCATAAAGACTATTGTCAAATAGAATAGGCGTAGATAAGGAGTTCTAAGGAGAAGATTGTGGTGGGAATAATGTCATTGGTTGGATCGATGTGAGTAAAAAATATAACATGATACGTAGAAACATAATGGTGTGTGCATTAATGTTATCACATGTAGAGATAAACTCATAAAAAAATTAAATGGCACATAGGTCTGTGTAAGAATATAAATTAGAATGTTATTCTAGATTTGTGTTGAGCATTGACACATAATGATGCATTACTTTAAACATTTATGTGTTCTATACATAGTTTTTCACTCCAAATATAATGCATATTCAAGAAAATTTTAGATCTATAAGCTTGAAACCTAAGGCGGCTTGTAGTAAATTTATGCTTCTAGGTTATTGTGAATCTATATGCTCCTACACCACTCTTAATATGAAATACTTTGAATTTGATTGATGTTGATATGAAATGACCCTCAAGCACTCTTTGATAAAGTGATACCAATTTATAATAACTAACCCATAGCTTCTGCTACACATTTATTAAACCATCAAAACTTGTTATTCTGATACTAGATGATAATTCAGGGAAGTATTTGCACAAAATTAACACCAAACAACACTTCACATCAAATAAATAATCAACTACTATTATAATTTATTTGGGATACATATAATAGAGATATCTACAAATATATATCTCATTGAGCCACTAAAAATAAGGATCCAAGGCTATCACTCAATCCCAATAATCTCTCAAATCTATCTCCTAATATCTCTCCCTCAAACATATTCTTTCTCACACACCTAGAATAAATACATTTTTTGTGACTAAAACTCATCACATAATAATATATTATTCTAATTATATTATTATTAATTTCATTGACAATGTATATTAATAATAATATTATAGATAAATATAATGTGAGCACTAACATTAGGCTATTCCTAACATGGAAATACCACCAGTTTACTACACTAGGTTCATAGTTGGGTCATACTTATGATCATCATTCTATGAGATCATAGGATAGTTATTTATTTTCAAATATTTCAAAAATACCAAAAAACTTCAAAACTAAAAATTATTATAACATTCACAAGATATATTATATCCTCGGCATACATTTTATTGGTTTCATATTAGTAGATGGCATATCAGTACTTTATATATATATATATATATATATATATATATATATATATATATATATATATATATATATATATATATACATGTGTTTCACACATCATTTAAGTGTGATACAAACATACACATATACATGATATATGCACTTTCAGATGTTGGGTTTTCCTCTACTCATGTCATATGGAAATTGGAGGCATACACTTCTTTGATCATGACACATCTAGGTTATATTATTCTATGATCACTTTACATTCTCATGTTTAAGCTTATGTACTTACGCATGCCTTTATCCATACTTATATCTTTATTTGTGTACTTGATATGTTATGTACTTAACATCTTTTTTCTAACACATATGATCTATGGGCTAATATGTTATGTTTATGTTGGTTTTTTATTGTCCATGCTTTCACTTTTACACTTCTTTTAGTGTGTCCCTTATTTTATATTGTCATGCATTGTATTAATTATTTGAGAATTTGAATATGTTCTATTGATTCTAGCCCTCATGTCTATGCTTTCATATTATGAAATTTGCATATGCCATGGTTTGTCATATGTTGACATTTGACTATGTCATTCCTTGCTTTTTATACATTTGACTAAGTCATTTCCCTTCTATTGTGTGGCATTTGAACATACCCCTTATTTGAGGTCTCCTTGGACCATTGTCTTTTGACTTGATTTTCAATGGTCTTGTATGTGTGCTTGATTAGTTATTGATCTTATACTATTTTTATATATATTTCTATTATTCACATCATGCATTTTAGGGTTTGATGTGATCACATACTATGTACCTCATTGATGTATCTACCTAGACATGTTATTCTTATATGTTACATGATACATTCATAGTTTACATGGTTATCTTACCTTTTTGAGGTAAGTTAACTACCAGTTGTTGCTTCCCCTTAATTCAAAATGGGGGAATATTATTGGGGGCATGCCATAGAGGCATGGATTTCACATTCTTCATAGATTCATATTGTAGTGGGGGAATGTTTTGGAAACATTTCTCCACATTTGTCATAATTTTAGATATATAATGGAGACATATTTTGGAAACATATTCTCCAGAATTACACTAGTTTTTAGTTTTAGATGATAGTGGGGTAATGTTATGGAAACATGTTTTCCACACTTACATAGTTTTTGAATTGGCCAAAATTCATAGTTATGTGTTTAGATACAGAATTATGGTAGAATTCTATACATTGGTACCATGTTATACCCATGTTTTATTATGAGACATACATAAGGTGAATATGATATGACAATAATGCTTACATTTAAAAATAAAATCAGATTTTAGATTTAAAAAACTTATACATACTTTAATTCACTCGGTTGGACTGTTAGGAAAATATTGAGCCAATCTACTATAGTAGTTGGTTCACTTTTGGTATGGTTTAGGTGATTATATCACTCAATATTTCCAATTTTATAGGTTAAACTAGATTACATCATCAAACCTCATCATATTTATAGTGCGGGTTGATTTAGATCAACTCACACTCACCACTTATGACTGGTGGTTTCTCAGTGACTATATTTGATTTCATTATTAGATGAATCTATAACTTGTGAATTAATTTTAAAAAATATTATAATTAGCATTATAATTATATGGTAATGTAAAAAACCAACCAAGGGTTCAAACTCATAATTTTTTCAATTACTCAATCTTGTTTAATTTGAATTTATTATTGGAATTGGAAATATGGGACTCAAATATAAACTTCCATGATTGATATATAATATGAAAATATTAAATTTCTGATTTGGCATGATTTAACTCTTTTTTTTATTTGATATGGTAAAATCCAAGTTTTACAGGGACCTAAAACCACATGAGTGCATTATAATAGTTTTAGCAGGCCAACCAAGGTTGAAAGAAAAAAATTAAAAGACTAGTACTTGAACAAAAACAAAAAGCAAAAAACTAAAATGAAACTAGGAGGAAGATCCCTCCTAAAGATCATCAATAATATTAGTGTCATTTTATAGGATGTTAGGTTTGTATTTTGAAACATTGACTTGAGTATGGTTCCTAAGGCCTTCTACCACTTCCTTGAAGAAGATCTTTTTGGGCCGCTTCCTACCTTTTACCTACAAAGGATTCTATTTATAGGGGACCCCTTGGGGGAACCCAGGGGGGATTTTAAGACTTTGAGAGATTTCATAATATGGTATTGGGGGGGATAAGTAGAGTGGACAAAGGTTTAGATAGTAGTCTTAGCCACCCTATGAAATTCATTTAAATCTTAGATAAGCTTAACTAGACCAAACCTTACCTATTCTACCCTCAAGTTGAAATTTGTTAGCAATTATTTATTCTTTTCCAGATCTTCTATTAATATGGCCTTAATTTTCTAATCTAAATTCATAGGGTTCCTAATTTCAATGGGTTTAGGCTTGGGGATAAATAATAGTTTGAGAGGGAGGTCATCAGGGAGAGGGCTAAGATAAACTATTTTGGGGAGATCGATCAGAAGGTAGGTGGGATCCTTTGGTAGGGTCATCCACCGAGGAGTCCTCCTCAAAATAGGATCCCCCAGGGGGGACCTTATAACTTAAATGGGCCTGACCATGTTTAATAAGCATGAGTATTAGACCTTGATGGAGAATGGGATTTGTATAATTTACTTGGTGGAGTAGAATGTACTTTCCAAGGACTTGAATAATAAATATGGAAGACTAATTTAAAACCCAATGAAGTGATTTAGGATTAGGAAATGATGTGAAAAAAATTAAAGTGTAATTACCTTCTAGAGTCACGCAGTGCATGATCTAAAGGTAGATATCAGGTTAGTAATATATGAGGTAGAATTATAGGAATCCTTTCCTATCAGTTTGTAGGAAATTGTTCATTCTAAAGAACCATTGTATGGATTATTTATTCTTTGATTGGTCCTTAAATTCATTGGAGCTTGCACAGGACATACCCATGGTGTCACCAATGAATTCCTTCAAGATTGAATGCTCTACTCTTATTATGAACTTCTTTTTTGAAACACACTTATAAATATGAAAATTAGTTTGAAATCATTTTGATTCTTTCTAATTATTATCTAGCATTATATTTATTGTATTATATCTAGGTAATAATAAAGGTATTTCGTTTTTTTGTCTATATAAGCATGAAAATTAAATCTTGACACTAATAGTGTATATTGTGATTTTATTAGTTATGTTAGTTGATTTGGGAAATAGTGTTTATAAATTACCATATTAATTTATACTCTCTTGCAATTATATTTGCACTGTGCTAGCATTTTTTAAAAGGTCATAAAGGTACTTATGAAATTATATTTTGAAAAGTGGATTTTATATAATAATATTTAACTTGGAACTAACATTATTACTACATTAATTATTTATGAAGGTGATTATTATTTTAATTAAATATATAGCCCAACATTGTTGATTTAAAACTTGTTTCTTAGGCATAATATTTTATCTTTTCATATATGAAGGATAATTAAAATTTAATAAAGGTTATGATTTTACTAGGGATTGACCTGTTTCAATAATTATGATAGATGATAGTTGATTTATTAGGTTTGGGGTAAATTAATATGATTATGGCATGTAAATATGCTAAATTTTTTTTAAAATTAATTGATTTATTTTACTATGGATGTTTTTATACCATTCATTATTTATAATAGACATAATAGAACTTGTTCCCATACTTTAATTAATATATATTTAATTATAAATATAGATGGCTAATACCGATCTTACCTTGATCTCAAAAATATTGGAATAATGATTTTAACATGTTCCCTATCTAAAATGAAGTATATTTGGGTAGCATTACTTGATTTAATTTTGGGAGAGAAAAATATGAAACCTTATCTTGATTGAGGTAAATTATTAAGGTCGAGTACATTGTAATTAACTACAATCAACATATGGTGGAATCTTGTCTTATGTTGGTACTTATTTAGAGTTTATAAAATATAACCTAAAGACAAGTTGTACCCTATTGTGTCCTTGAATGAATTTATGAGTTGGATCTAGCCATCTTTTGTAATGAATTTATTTCTTGTTTAATGCTACTAATGGATCTGTTAATGGCATGCTAGGTTGTATGTGTACCATGATGGTAAAATGATATGACTAAACACACATTTAGTCACTGATAAATTTTTAGATAAATACCTTTATATCCTTGATTATTCAAAAAAATAGTTTGAATTTTTGAGGATATGACACTCTTAGGTTCAAAACTAGGCTGATGTTAAACATGTTATAATGGGTATACATAGGTTGATATTGAGAGAAAGTACACCATAAGTATTTTCCATAAATGGTGGGCATAGAAGGAGTGAGAGAGAAACCCATGTAAAATCTTAATAGATTCAGGCGTACTAAAAAATCATAATAGGAGACATCATTATGGAAAATTATAAAATAAAAATATAGAAATAAATCTAGGAAACTATATCAAGTTGGTCGATGTAGTTGGATTAATAAAAACAACAGAAATAAACTATTTCAAGATAACTAAAATATTATAATAAAAATGAGGAAAATAGGATTGTATTGGGAATCTTGATGTAGTTGGGTCAGATGGTATACTATATCATGTTACATGATATAATGGTATAAATAAGAAACTATATTGGGTTGGCTAATATAGCTAGGCAAACAGGAAAACTATATCAACTTGGATAATAAAATTATGGACATAGGGAATTTTATCAATTTGGAGTATATAGTAGGGCTGAAAAACATTTTCAAAGTGTATGATGAGTGTGAATAAGACACTAATAATCAATAAGGAAAAATATGAAAATGATTCAACTAATGATGGAATAAGATTCACATCATGTCCACTAGAATGTATGATTATAATGAAGCCAAAGTGAAGATAATAAATAAGAAAATAATGGATGTGTGAAGATAATCCAACTAGTGGTGGGATAAGATTCACATTGGTTTCACCAGAATGTATGCATGAGATAGGATGACAAATAATAATTCTCTTTTTCTTTATAGACTAAGATACAAACAAATGTCATAACAATAGTTATTGTGTATACTTTTATAATATAGAGATAGTGATTGAGTGTTTATTGATCTAGGAAAGGGAAATACATACTCAATAAAAATGGTAAAATTTTCCAAATCCTATTCCTAAAATAAGAGGTATGATTTAAATATGTCCCAAAGTAAATTAATGATATATCAATAGTAAAAAAGAGGTGTAAGGATATAATAAGGGTACTACATGTAAGGAATTGAATAATAAGGGTAGCCAAGATCCAAGATAGTTGGAAACACAAAACCAAGTAAGAAATAAGTGGTGCAATGGTAAACCAATGGGTTATCTATGTAACCTAAAGTTATAAATGGAAAGCCTAAGAACCCTATAGCTATACTAGATTATTTGGTATAAGGGTGACTTAAGCAAGGATAAACAACATGCATATACTGTAACAATATGTAAATAATATCTATCTACTAAGTAAATAAAATGAAAGAGAATAAGGATAGAGATATTTATTTTTTTGGCATATCAATTTCCCCCTTAGCTCAAGTGGTAATTTTCAAGAGATATTTTCAGATGAATAACTCAAATGGAAATAAGAATACCTATATATGCTTAGTTTGGGACTCTAAATATTGGGACACCTCCTCAACATTACTCTTCTTATTGATCATCAAAGACATTGAGAAAGACTTGACCTCCAAAGAATAATTATTTAACCTTTAATTCCCCTTTTAATAAATAAGGGAATAAATGTGATCATAATAAAAGTATATGAGTGTTTTTTATTGTGATAAATGAGATACATATCCCCTATAAATATGGCTCTAAACCAAAAAGTAACTTTTAACTCTAAATAGATTTTGTATGCCATGTCGATCAGTAAAATAGGATGTCAGCTGACACAAAATAATATTATCCAGAATGATACTTGACAAATTTTAGGGGAAAAATAATATTATATTGGCCAAAACAATATAGTACAAGGATAACTAAGTATGAAAAATATTATATTGGCATGACTGATACAATAGGAATATAAGGTGGCTATGAAATTTGGATAGAAAGTAGATAGAGGGGTAAGACAAAAAAAGACTCAAAATAGGTTAGACTAATATTAATTAAGGTATGACAAAATAGTTTACAAACATCTCTCTCAAATTACCACAAGCCGATCCCACCCCATTCTCAGTGTAGTCCATATGATGTGTATTAAGGGACATTCAGGTGTTGACAAGCCCTTAAAAAATATACCTTTAGTAAAGTGATAAATATAAAAATATAATTGTATACAGATTCTAAATCTCTAATCAAAATCTTAAAAATATATACAAAAATTAATTATTAGCTTAAATACATCAATAATAAACATAAAAAATAACCTCAAAATAATAAAAAAAGATAAAACACTAGATCTAGAATATAAATAATCATAGTAGAAATAATATTAATAGAAAAAGTTAACCCCATCTAAAACCACTATTTATACTCTTCTACAATGCTAAAAAAATAATTTTATGGACACTATATCTTAAGATCCATCCCTCTTGATATGAGACCTTAGCACCATTTTAGAAGAAGTATTTCCATATGAATAATATTTATTCTTTTAACTAGATTCTATTCATTAGAACCTACCAAAGAATAAGAAGTAGCATTAAAGGAATGAGCTTAAATAAAATCATGATCAATCATAAAAGGAGATTCATTATATAAAAGTGAAGAACACTAGGGATTCCTAACACAAAATTTAGGAGCAAAACCAAGAACAACAAAAGATAAAGCCTTGGGAGAAATTTGATCCTCCTCCATCGAAGAACCATAGTTAGGAGAATAAGATTAAGCTTTAGGCTATTTAAATTTCATAACCTTAGTTTAAACTATTTCCATTGTCTCTTCCATGACATCTTATTTAGAATATGTATTAATCATATGTACATCATTTAACTCAACTACAAGCAATCATATTAAGAACATCTACCATAGATACATCCACAACATATTTTACATCCTTGGTTGGGTTAAAAAATTCATATTGATGGTGATATATACCTCCTTTACACCAAGTTAAGTGTTTTATATTTTTAACCTTTTACAGTGGGAAAAAAGTCACCAAATGGCCCTACACATAGCAAGATATCTAGATAAAATCTAATCATTCATAATCTAGTTATTGTTTCCAAATGTAATAAGCCACCTTATTATCAATCGCATTAGGAAAACCACTCAAAAAATTAATAATAACATATATTCATTCAAAATTAGGATGAGGGTAATGAATCTCTTTTATTTAAAACAAAAATAAGCTTTCTTATAGTTTTAACAATATGAATCAAAATGGGCACATCCAAAAATTGCAAGGGTAGGTTTGCATCCTAATCCAAGTATGGGTCACTAAAAAAGTGTGTGAAAATGGACTAAACTTAGGAAATAAATATCCCATATAGATAAAAATTGATCCCAATTCTAAGGTCTAGATTGGATAATGAAATATTTATCTTCATCTGCATCAAAAATAGCAATAAAAAACCCTTAGCACAAGGATAAATGAAAAGATGAATAGATAAAAATATATTTTAAATCTTCTTAATTGAAGAATATAAATTTAGTAAAGAGGGATAATATTATGGAATCTACATATCAAACCTAAATCACCATAGTATTATTACCTGCCCCTAGAAAAGAATTTGATTTTGGAAATGGGATGGTGTTTAATGGTTATTTTTTGTTTAATAATTAAATGTCATAAACACTAAATTATGTGAATATGATTTATATTTATAGAATATATATATAATTTAAATTTAAAATATATTAAAATATAAAAATTTAAATGATTTATAAATAGAAAATCTCAACAAAATATGAAAACCTAGCTCAAATAAGCTTGTGTTGGCTATGTAGGTATATCGTTGATGTAGAACTGACTAAAAGGATATCAAAAGTGTGTCGCATACGAAAATATAATATTAAAATACATGGGAAAAATTACACTCTATGGTAGGCATGGGTGTAATTTAGAGTTTTCTTTTTGACTATGACCATGCATGTGTTGATTACATAGATGATTTTCCTACTAGGGTACCTGCCCTTATTAGAGGTGGTATTTTATTTTCTTATAGGTATTGAGTTATCGCATGGAAGTACAAAAAAAAATTTAAACCCTATTTATTACACATAAATTAAATAGACATCAAATTAAAAGGAATAAATTAGGAAAGGTAAATTGTTAATCTATCCTTAGAAAACCCCATGTAATCTAAGTGATACCTAAATATCCCAAAAGAGCCTCAAGTCAATGTAGTTCTTCCCCCTAGATTGAGTGTACGAATTTTAATACTTACACTATGTGGATGTAATTATTAAATTGGCTTGAATTATTGATAATTAATTCCCTTGATATATAATAAAATAACTTTATAATTATCTTATAAATTTTGGAATACATTAAAAATTGAATTGGTAATAATAGGGCTCTTTTGTTCAATGTGTAGTAGCTTGTATAGAGAGTGATTTTTCCAAGTTGTTATCTCATGCCTTAAGTGGCCTTCATATACTTATATAGTGGTATATTTTAAATATTTCCATTAACTAATTTTTTTATAAGTATATTAGGGTTGTCATGAAGTGTCTCGAATTTTAAATGTAACCTGTAGGGTGTGGTAGATGAGGCCACACTAGTAGACAAGGCTGGTTATGGCCCTATCCAATGTAGTGTCATCTTATCTAAAAAGGAAAAAGACTATTGGAACATATCCTAAAGGAATTTATAAACAAAATAGGGATGTATGAAAGATATTTTAGTAATTGAAAGACTATGAGTAGAATAGTGAAGGCTCTCAATAGATTTCAAGTTAGCAAAATGTCAAATAGGTCAAGTAAGGTAAGGTTGTTAAGCTTAAACATTGTCAAGAACTTAATGATTAAATTTGAGTGTCTACATTTCCCCCATTTATTTAGTGATGTAATGAAATAAATTTAAAATATTAAAGGAGATGAAAACCTAAGTGTGTAATCATACTTTGTGTTTTGATATGAATCTTGATTATGCAAGGTGTCCCAATGCAAAACCTAAACAATGCCATTGAAACTAGTTATTGCCAATTTTTGAAATTTCAACGTTTAAAACTTGAAATTAAAAAGAGATAAAGGAGAGAATACACCTATAGTAGTATATAATGTGATTACCTTGTAACTTGAAAATGTATAAGTATGTGCCCCCTTATTAAGCCATTTGGATAAATGTTAAACCTATGGTGAATTAAGAGTGATCAAGTCTCAATTTTTAAAAATAGTGAAAGCCTTTGAGTTGGAAAGATTGTATGCTCCAAATATCATATGAATATGTAGAGTAATTTATATAATATTTATATTAGAATAAGAATGGGTGGAACCACCAAATGTGGATTGCTAGAGTGAAACCATAGATGTTAAGAGTCATTAGACTCTAACGTGTCCCCCTTGTAAAATATGACAAATCACACCATTATAGATGGATCTAGATTTTATTTTCAAAATTTTTACCTTTAAATTTTTTTAATGAATGTAGTATAATGAATATGAATACATATCATGCCCCATACATTAGTATTGAATTGATATAGAATGTCAATTAAAGTAACTATTTTAAACCTATGATTTTTAACTATTTTTCACATTCACACACATATACATCAATTATATGTGATTTTTTACTCAAGTAACTATAGAAATGAGTGAAAATGAATGTCATATGCCCCCATAATCTAAAAAATTTAAATTATACTATAATTATGAAAATTTTATATTGTCTTAAATTTAAAATGTGTTGCTCATGAGGGATTGAATTATCAAGGAAATCCCATTGTGATGACCCCATTTTGAGATGAGGGACATAACCTACAAGTCACTAATATCAAAATAAAACTTATAGATAATGTGAAAGATATAATCATGTTTTAGTTTATGAACATTTGAAATGTATTGCATCATAGTATTGAATATAACATTGAATTACATATGAAATATTTTCTAGATAAATATATAATTAAGGCACGTAAGTACTATGTGTATGATAGGTATCATCGCACAAGAGTAAAATTATAAAATATAATTAATGCATGATATGAATCAAGGAACCATAGTAACAAGTAATGAACATGTACTTAATGTCACATAATTTGTACATAATGTCACACATAAGAATTAAAGGCCACACACAATGGATATATGAATGTTTCACAAAAAAATAAGGCCAAGGGCCACACACAATAAGAAATCAAGTCCTAACTGATTTTGTATTGAATTAATAATTTCAAATAAACATAGACAAAAATAATAGTAGTCTACATCACCCATAGGTATCAATGTTATTGATAACAACTAATTTATATATGTAACAATGTAAATTATGAGTGGATAGAAAAACAATTGTTGTCATATGACTCAACATGGTAGAAAGGTTGTGGATGTATACAACTTATTGAAGTGTTTATGGAGAATGAAAATATGTCCAAATTTAGCATGGTTATTCAGTAAAATGGAAAACATGACATCAAATAACCATGTAATCATATGTCACGTATCACAACCACATTCCTTATGAAATTTAGTGTGTTTATAAAAAATTAAATATGATATCTAATTAACATGAAATAAATAACATGTGAAATGAAGTAAATTATAAAAATAAGAAAATTGTTTTGAATTCTTGATTGTGAATTTTGAGAGATTAGAATTTAAAAGATTTGAAATGTAATAAGAATCAAGGCTTCAAATATAGAAGAAAATGGGATGGATTCAAACAATATGCAATAAGGTGATAAAACATAGTGTGTAAATAAGGAAGGAAAATAATATACACCTAATGTATGTGTAAAAGAGTCATATCATCAACCCCCAAATGGTGAGGGGGATATGTGTTCTCATGCAGTGTCTAAAAGTATAAATATACAATCATTTAAGTGTAATAGAATCCATAAAATGATAGATATTTAATAGTAAGCAAGTGGAATGCCATAACGAATGTTCATTGAAAGCATTTTAAGATATTTATTTTTTATTTTTTGAATTGGTTTGAAAATCAAGAGGGAAAGTTCCCAAGGTAAAAATAAATCCGAGGGAAAGAAGAATTCTCAAATAAGGGATAAAATAAGTATCAATGAAGTAAAATAAAAGAATCTATGTACAAAGGGAAATATGTAAATAACTAACCAATTATGTCTAAAATAGGAAGCATATATGTACAACTTATGACATGATATGAATGAATGACTTCCTATAAAGAGTAAGTGTCAACTATAGATTCCTCTGAGTTTGTATAGGATACATATATTGTAATATAACCATGTAAATTACTAATTATATACCCATGTAAACTTCTATCATCATGTGTAATAGGAGATGATGTAACTATGTGTACCTATGGTGAATTACTCTGAATAACCTATGGTTCCTTAGGAGATAAAAACCTCTTTTTATGTACCACTTTATACTTAGGATAATGTACCATGTTCTTTATTCATTCCCATAAATAAATGGAGAAAATAATTTTATATTATGATTTTAAATATGTAGATCGTGTTTTTGAATAGTTATATATATTATTTCAATTAAATTTTTCTCAATGCATGTTCCTACCAACTATTATGTGGGAATAAATATCATTGGTTCCAAAGGATATTCATATTGGATTCCTAAAAATTTGACCACTTAATTAGCATGAATACATTTGATACATTTATGCATTATATAAGGTATTATTATAATATATTTTATCTAAGGGCATCTTAATAAAATATCAAATACCATTGTGCTTGGTATAACTAAGAATTAGGTGGGCACTATGAGATTTCCCACTTATAAAGGTACCACTATATTCCCTAGAGTATCCTGAGTATTACCACCAAATGTTTTAAAAGTCTATAATTATCCTATAAATTTTATACTATGTAATTAAGAGAGTAGAGGAGTGTTATGGTGCATGCACTTTATCTTGATCTATTGCCTATCATAGCACTTTTTAGATCTATTGTCAATATATGATCGAATAGAGAGTGTGTGATATTTGATTCATCATCAAAAACTTTAATATCATAAAATGTAATCATAGGATGTGGTGTTTGGTTTATTATAATTATAACAATGATGATATTAAGTGTATTTTGATGTGTATAAGGAGAAGGTTTAACATTGTATGCATAATGTACTTTAGAATTAGGCTTATTTTTTGCTTCATGATTTTGAAAAATGATCTTTGAACATTTTTTAGCTTTTAATTTTCATTTGATTGTGGATAATCCTCTTTAGTATATTTGATGATAGCAATATCATTCTCATCAATGGGATATTTAATCTTATGCCTAATTTTTAAACATCTATTTTTGGAATGTCCAATATATCAATGGTATTAAAAATATGCCTTACTCTCAAAACATTTAGATTTTGGTTTAGACATGTCTATTTCAAATGGTGGAGTGAGATAAATGAGATTGCATTTAATTATATTTTGATATAATACATGAGGAGGTGATGGTATCCTTGATAATTACCTCCATGGTGGAGCTTATAATTGAATTTGTTGTGTTATTTGTGAGATAACATTAACTCTTAGCTTTGTTCTTTCTTTCATTAGATTTACTTTTATAATTTTTATTGATTTGAAACTTAACATATGAAGTAGAAGGAGAATTTTAAGTGTATTGAAGTAAATATGGAAATGAAAATTAAACTAATAAATATTAATCTAAACTAACTCAACCTAAGAGCTAAAAATAAAATAAATAACATAAACTTATACCTTAGTATCAAAAATCTTCTTCCATTATGATGTGAATTTGATTATCTATCTTTGAATTATGGTTACTCATTCTTCTAATAAAAGGTAAAATGGGTAGTGTTTTGATGTAAAAATACTCTTTGATGGCTTTGATTCACTTTATATTCACTTGTGAATTTGATAACACTTCATTAGCATAAGTCAAGATGATGAAAGTGATTGTTTTCATGCCTATTTATAAATTTTTGAAGGAAATATTGAATGGTAGAGGATTCTGTGAATATTTAAAATAATATAAATAATCTATGGTGGCTAATAAGTCCTCATATATAAGGATGAAAACTATTTAAAATGGTTGAGAGAAATAGGGAGATGATTAGCTGAGTCACCAAGAATGGGTCAAATTATGTGACAAGTCAAGGGATGACAAGAAGTATGGGATTGGTTGGGGTGAGTCAACATGTGAGGGAGATAAAGGTGGAAAATTTTAGGTGAATTGTAAAATATATATTTAATAATTAAATATGGATTAAAAGTGTGCATAATTGATTAAATTTGATTTATTCAATTATGACATGAATTATAATTTGAATTTAAGAAGAAGAGTTAGTAGGTTTTGGGTGAATTTCAACACTAAATGTAATTTAGGTGTCTACATTTTACTCTCTTTAAAATGGGTTTATGAATCACTATCATTTAAAATAATAGTATAATAAGTATAGTGTTGATGATTTAGGAAGATAAAGTTGCCCTAAATGAATGAGAATGAATGTGATGATACCCCCTCGAGGGTTTGTGTGAGAAATTGAACAAACTTTAGAAATGAATGAAAGAAGAAAATGATGAAGTGATTTAAACCATAAAGAAATAAAGTTACTAGAATCAACATCAAACATGAAATACTAAGGTATGTGTAAATAATTTTCCCTAATTGTGAACACTAGAGTATTGATAAAAAAATAATATTTTACCATTTGAAGATTGCTTGCTTATTTGATGTTCATGACACAAGGGTCACTTGAGCAGATGTGGAAACTTTATATCCTAGAAATGATAAGCTATTAATATAAAAACATTAAAATATATATTTTAAAATTATAGTGAAACATTTACAAAATTGATGGTTTCAATAATTGATATAGATTTAGAATTCTTTGATTTAGATTATCCTAAAAAATGAAGAAAATGAATGAAATGATAGGATGGGGGAAAATTTTGAATTGGGGGGTGAGAGTATAAATAAAAGGATGATATGGAATAAATTAATTTGGGAATTTTTATTTTTAGAGTGATTTGTTAGGATAAATTGATTGTGTGGATTTGCTCTGAGGCTTTAGAGGAAAATAGACTGTATTCTACATCATCAACATCATATAGAGCACATGAGGAGACACTAGAGACCTAAGAGGAATGGGCCTATGTTAAGTTTAAATTCATTCCTTATTTTTTGGATTTAATTACATTTATTAAGGGTTAAAACTAACTAAAACAAATTCACAATTAAGCCATTTGTGAATTCAGAAACAAAATTTATGAATTCATTAGTGCAAATTGTGAAATCATTAAATAGGGTATAGAAATCATTAGTCAAGGATGAGAAATAATTTGAGTGTAAAATACATTAGGTATTGGTGAATTCATAATTAGCAATTATGAAATCATTAAAATGAGTTGCGAATGCATCAAAAAGGGTAGTGAAATCATCCATAAAGGGATTAAGTTAGGGCAATTATGAAATTACAAGATAGAGAAGTAAAATTGAACATATTGACATCAAAAATGCTAAAAAGAATATCAAAAATGATATAAAATGTGAAATGGAAGATATTAATTTTTAATTTGATAAAATGGATGATGAAAATGTTAAAATATGTAGTGAAAATGCTAGGGTTGAAAGAAAAGGGTTAATTTGGCAAATGAATACATAGGCAGGAAGCATAGAATAGTAGAAAACAATGTGAAGGAAGATTATTTTTTAATGTTTTTATGTTGATTAATTATATGTAAATGGATTTTTATGTTGATAGGTAGAATTAACATTGTCATAATATATGTTTATAGGAGGTATTACCAGTACTAATGATATGGGAGTAGAGATAGAGGTCATTAGAGTAGATATTAGGATTCATTGAGTATGATTTTAGAGTAATGGAGGCTACAGGGCTGTCATATATTATATAGATGTTAGATATCTAAGTAGATAAGGCTCTTTTGACTACACTGGTTGAGATATGACATAATGAGACCATCTCATTTCACCTATCGATAGATGAGATAAATGTTACACTAGAGGATGTGTATCATATTTTGGGGATACTAATATGAGGTATACATGTATACTAAGTTTAGGGGCCATAGGATACTACTCTATACATGATTTTTGGGGATGGATTGTGTATGCACCTAAATTTGCTCACCTTAATAATTTTATTAATTTTTTTAATTTAACTCATAATCACATTCCCTATCCAATTAACTAATGTCATATTTCCCCACATCAAATTCCATACATCCCATAAACCTTATTTTAACCTTACAATCAATTAATCACTCTCATTAGTCTACTAACTAATCCTACTTACCTACTAACCTATCCATTAAACCACTTGCCAATTTAAAAATACCTTTTATTCACCTAACCATCTACCACCCTACTACACTTGCTATTCCTACACCCCCACTACATAATGGAGATTATAGAATTATAGAATTATATAATCTCATATAATTTAACCCTTCTCCTCTAGAATCCTCTATTCTAGATGTTTTCAAGGAATTAAAAATTCCTTGGAAATCCCTTGGCCATTGATCTTAATGTCTCAAAATTAAATTTGAGCCATTGATTTTCCCTCCCATGGCTTATATAAAAAATCTAATCCCTCCATGAAAACTAAACTTAGGTAACTTGAAACTTGAATCCATAACCATCCTTCATACTTGCATTATCCAAGCATTCATATAACCTTATCAAAGCCATCATCAAGCCAAGAATCCATTGAAGTCATTGTCAAGCATAATCAAGCAATCCGATAATACACTTATTTTACATCTAAATCAGTTTGGAAATCTTGGAGGGGAGCTATAAGAGGTAAAATGATGGTAAGTGATTCCATTTAAGTGTCTGGTTATCTCTTTATCTTCTCTATTTGGTATTGTTTGCATTTTGGGTTTTTATTGCTAAAAATAGTAATATAGAAAGAATCCAAAATTCCTACTACATTTTAGTAACCAAATTGGGACCTACTCCCTAAATATAACTTTTCAAGATTATGGTAAGTGATTTAGTATCTTTTAAGTACAACTAGATAGAAATTAATGTTGGGGATCAACCAACAAACTTGATTACTATTATGTAATCAATTAAACATGGAATTAAACCAGAATAATAAGTAACTAGAATCAGAATTAGCAAAGAATAAGAGATACAAGAAACCACCCTAAAAATTTGTATTAAACTCTTCCAGAAGGAAATACAATGAATAAAATCACACTTTCTTCTCACACCTCTCAGATGTATAGATCTCTTTCCCTCAAGAGTTCTCTCAATCAATTCCAACAACCTGGATTGATACACATATACAATATGTCTTATACTGTTCTTTCTTACACACACAAGCTATGAAGATCTATCCCTATTATATAAGATTAGGGATCATGAGAAATGCATTCACAACCATTAGATACACCTCCTAATCAAAGGATTAAAATAGTCCTACTAAAGATAGAGACGTGGAATTACAACTAACAGCTAAACTTATCATGCAAACAATCTGTTCCATCCATGAAAATAGACTTTTTCGATGCACAGGTGACCGACGTCAGTTCCTGCCTGTCTGCACATGACCGACATCGGTCGATCTATAACCGATGTCGGTAGCTACTGGTTGACTCCTTGCCTTCATCGGTGACTATGCAAATCCAGCAACTTTAACATCCACTTATCTGATGAAGCTTTTAGCTCCACACCTCAACAATCTCCCACTTGGAGATAAATAGCTGCACCATTACCTATACAGCAACATCTTCTAGCTTCTCCATCTTCAAACTCAATCTTGAAGACCAATAAAAGTTGAATGAAGATTTAACTTCTCCTTTGTTACCAGCTTTGTTAACATATCAACAGGGTTCTCATATGTATGGATCTTCTCCAGCTACAACTCACCATCCTCCAATACCTGTCTTATGAAGTGGTACCTAAGCTATATATGTTTGGTTTTTGAATGAAAGGCTGAGTTCTTAGCCAAATGAATTGCAATTTGAATATCACTGTATAATTTGCAACTCTCTTACTCCTTTAACAACTCTTCCATGAACCGTGTCATCCATATCATCTCTTTGCTAGCCGCTGTAGTAGTCAAGGCAACAACCTTCTGCAACTTTGAAATTTAGCTAACCACTGTTCCACCAATAGTGAAAACATATCCTGTGGTGCTTCTCTTGCCATCCAAGTCACCTACCATATCCGAATATACATAACCATGTAGAGAAGTGTTTGACCCTCCATAGCACAAATGCCTACTGCTGGTCCCTCTCAGATATCTGAGAATCCACTGAACTGCTTTCCAGTGCTCCTTCCCTAGATTGGCCATATACTTACTAACAACTCCCACTACTTGGGCAATATTCAGTCTAGTACATACCATTACATACATTAAGCTCCCAACTGTAGAAGCATATGGAACTCTACTCATGTACTCTACCTCATCATGTGAATTAGGACACTGATCTTTGCTCAACTTGAAGTGTCCAGCCATAAGTGTACTCACCAATTTTGCATCCTTCATATTAAACCTCTCCATCACCTTGTTCACATAATCTTCTTAAGACAAAATCAACCTGTGATTTTTCTTATATCTCTTGATACTCATGCCAAGGATTTTCTTTACTACTCCCAAATCCTTCATGGCAAATGTGTGAGCTAATTTCACCTTAAGCTCAGAGATATCCTGCATGTGTGAACCTGTAACCAGCATATCATCTACATACAACAACAAGATAATATATCTACCATTATCCAATCTCTTAAAATAAACACAATGGTTAGATTGACACCTACTGTAGCCATGCTCAGTCATAAACTTGTCAAATTTCAAATACCATTGTCTAAGAGCTTGCTTAAGACCATACAAGCTTTTCTTCAATCTGCACACAAGTTTCTCCTTACCTTTGACCTCAAATCCTTCTGACTGATCCATATATATTTCTTCATCCAAATCTCCATGAAGAAACTCTATCTTAACATCAAGATGCTCAAGATGCAAATCCTCAATAGCAACTAAAGACAATACAGTCCGTATAGAAGTCATTTTAACTATAGGAGAAAAAATCTCACCAAAATCAATACCTAGTTTTTTTGCAAATCCTTTCACTACCAACCTAGCCTTATATCTCATCTATCCATTCTCTCCTTCCTTCAATCTATAGATCCATCTATTTTTCAGTGTTCTCTTTCCTGCTGGCAACTCAACTAAATCTCATGTTTGGTTCTCTTTCAAGGAATCAATTTCCTCATTCATGCCAAGCTCCCACTAATTCCTAGATTCCACCTGTATTACTTCATCAAAACTCTCTGGTTCTCCACCATCAATAAGCAATAAATAAAATAATGAAGGGGAATATCAAATTGGAGGTTTAATTACCCTTTTTGACCTCTTGATGGGCGTTTGAGACTCATTTTTTGCTTGCTGTCTACCCAAATTCTTTGACAGTGACTGATCTCAGTCATCTCCAGGCCTGTAACTAACCAACATTGATTCCATATGACTGATGCCAGTTCCTTCCTGATCGACATTGGTCACTATTTGATCGACATCGATTCCTATATTGCTGACGTCGGTTCCTTCCTGACCGATGTCAGTCTCTGTGTTTTCCTATCTGTGATTATTCTTTCCCACGAGCTCATTTTGGATCGTCACCTCGTCCAAATCTTCATGGCCCTGCTCAAAATTCTTTAGCGTCTTGAGCTGATCACTATACATCACTTTTTCATTGAAAACAACATCATGGATCCTAATTAATTTATTAGTTCTTAGATTCCAAAACTAGAATCCAAAATCTCTAGAGCCATAACCAATAAATGTGCACCTCATAGACTTAGCATCCAACATCTTTCTATTTTCCTTATCAATGTGCACAAAAGCTTCAAAACCAAAAACTATGAGAAATGAAAGATCTACCTTTTTACCTATCCATGCCTCTTCTAGAATTCCACCATCCAGAGCAGTAGAGGGTCCTCTATTAATCAGGTAAACTATAGTATATATAGCTTCTACCCAAAACTATAAGGGCAAACTAGCATGCAATCTCATACTCCATGCACACTCCAATATTTTTCTATTCATCCTTTCAGCAACTCCATTTTGTTGAGGTGTCCTTGGAACCATCCTTTGCCTGTGTATTCCATTCATATAACAATACCAATTAAACTTATAGCTACAGAACTCACCACCATTGTCAGATCTAAGACACTTCAATCTCATACCTATTTCATTCTCAACCAAATCTTTCCAAATCTTAAAAGTGTCAAAAACATCAAATTTATTCTTTATGCAATAGACCCATACCTTTATTGTAGCATCATCAATGAAATTAACATAATACTATGATCCTCCAATAGAAGCTACCTGAGCTGGTCCCCACACGTCTGTGTGAACAAGCTCTAAGTTGTGCTTCCTCTTTGTTGACACAGTTTTAACAAACCTTACTCTCTTCTATTTTCCAAAAACACAATGCTCACAGAAATCTAGATCTATGCTTTTCAAATCTGAAAGCTTACCTTTTGACTTAAGAATTGTCATTCTCTTCTCACTCATTTGACTGAGCCTATAGTGCCACAACTTTGCATCCACATCTGAAGTAGATAATATAGAAGGAGAATAATCAGTAATACAATTACATAAATAGAGAGTACCTACTCTCTTACCTCTGACTAATACAAGTGCACCCTTGGTAACCTTCCAAGATTCAACTGTGAGAGTTACTATACAACCCTCATCACCCAATTTTCCTACAGAAATTAGATTTCACTTCAGGGCTGGGACATGCATGACATATTTCAACACCCATGTGTTGCCATTCTACAATTTCAGCTACACTTTTCCTTTGCCAATAATTTTACAAGGCTCATCATCCCCTAAATAAACTTTTCCAAAATCTCCCTGGATATAATCATTGAAAAATTCTCTATTTGGGGTAGCATGGAAAGAGGCCCCAAAATCTAAAACCCAAGATTCTATTTTATTATGCAAAGAAAGTGAAAGAGCATCTTGTGCAACAATACCTGAAACTTTTGCTTCTTCATTACCTTCATGCTGATTCTCTTCATTAACCTTCAACCAGCAATCTTTCTTTGCATGTCCTCTCTTTAGACAATTCCAGTAGGTTATCTTTCTTTTTCCATTTTTGGATTTGGATATATTGCTCATCTTTGACTTAGACCTTGATCTCCCTTGCTTGCCCTTCTCTCTTTGCCTTCCCCTACTTTCAATACTTAAAGCATTACCTGATGATTCCCCTGTGCTTTTCCTACGAGTCTCTTCATTCAGGATTACACTAACAACATCATCTACTTTCAAGATATTTGTAGCAGATGCAGTATTACTAACTGCCATTACTAAACTATGCCAACTTTCAAGCAAAGAGCATAAAATCAAAAGAGCCTTAATTTCATCATAAAAAACTATTTTGACTAAATTTAATTGATTTACAACTCCATGGAAATCATTAAGATGATTAGATACAGATCCACCTTCATGCATTTGCAAATTAAATAAATGCTTCATAAGATATACCTTATTTGAAGCTGAGGGCTTTTCATATAAATTTTTTAAAGTATCCATTAACTCTACCATTGTCTTTGCCTGTGACAAGTTAGAAATCACAGTAGATGCCAAACTCAATCTTATAAATCCAAGATCCTTTCTATCAAGAACTTCCCATTCTTCATCTTCCATATCTATGGGCTTTCTATCAACCCCACCCAACAATAAGTATAGATCTTTTTGATACAAATAATCTTCTATCTACATTCTCCATAATTGGTAATTCTTTCCATTAAATTTCTCCATTCTCAGTTTACTTTCTTCTGCCATTACTTCTCCCACTCAAACAAAAACCCTTGTGAGTTACCTGTAATCAACAAACACTAACCAGATGTGAAACACTTGTTAGTCAACCTGAGCTCTGATACCACTTATTGGGGATCAACCAAAAAACTTGATTACTATTATGTAAGCAATTAAACATGGAATTAAATTAGAATAATAAGTAACTAGAATCAGAATCAGCAAAGAATAAGAGATACAAGAAACCACCCTGAAAACTTGTATTAAACTCTTCCAGAAGGAAATACAATGAAGAAAATCACACTTTCTTCTCACACCTCTCAGATGTATAGATCTCTTTCCCTCAAGAGTTCTCTCAATTAATTCCAACAACTTGGATTGATACACATATACAATATGTCTTGTACTATTTTTTCTTACACACACAAGCTATGAAGATCTATCCCTATTATATAAGATTAGGGATCATGAGCAATGCATTCACAACCATTAGATACACCTCCTAATCAAAGGCTTAAAAGAGTCCTACTAAAGATAGAGATGTGGACTTACAACTAATAGCTAAACTTATCATGCAAACAATTTGTTCCATCCATGAAAATAGACTTTCTGGACGCACAGGTGACCAACATTGGTTCCTGCCTGTCTGCACATGACTAACGTCGGCCAATCTATAACTGACATTGGCAGCTACTGGTCGACTCCTTGCTATCATTGGCGACTGTCTAAATCCAACAACTTCAGCATCTACTCATCTGGTGAAGATTTTAGCTCCACACCTCAACAATTAAGGGTTGGATTGGATAAAATAATCACGTACAAGAAAATTATAGTTTTTTACTAGTATTCACGATATTGCATTCACAATATTGTAATAATTTAATAAGTATTGCACTAACCTTGATTTTTAACCACTAACAATCTTGGGTTTTGATAGGTTATCACCTTTATGCTATATTTTTACTTATTAAGTAGAGACATTACTTTGATAATCATGATATTGCATTTGTAGTTGTAGTTTTGTAAGATTCCTCGGTTGGCCTATCATAATTACTTTTCTATTATATTTAATCTTTGTGTAGGTTCATGCCTCTATTTTGTGTTGCTATGAATAGTTTTTTGTGTTTTTGTTTTTAGGAAATAGGTTTGGTTAAGAATTTTATTGTTAATTACTCACCTATGATATCACTACTTCAAAACTTATGGTATTAACCTAGGACTCATGACAATGTCATCATAAATCACAATATTATCATCTTGGGTAGATTAGATAAAATTTAGTTACTTCTATTATGTAACTTTAATCTTATATAATCTTATATTTGGTTTATCTATCTTTAGGCAAGTGTTTTATGTAAATTTTCACTTAAGTTCTAAAGAAAGAGAGAGAAAAAATGTAATACAGGTTGTGGTAGGAATACCTATTTGTTTATGTGTGCATTAAATCAGAATATTGTGAGAGCTCCTTTGTGGCTTAGGAGGAAGACCTAGAGATAAGAAATCACTAAAGTTAACTTGTTTATTAGATAGACAACAAGGTAGATTGCCTAGTGAGAGCTAGATCCTAGAAGAGAGAGCTTCCTTAAGGGTTGTCAATCCACCTATTTTAAAAAATTAAGTTGATAAAACTAGAAAGAAGGTACTTACATCAAGAATAGAAGTTACTAGAATCAAATACAAGAAAATATTAGTTAGAAAAGAGACTAAAAATTATCTAATTAATGATAAAATAATTAGTACTAGTGCTAACGGGTTAGGGTATGGATCAAAAAATTATAAAGGGGCTTATGAATAGGTAGGAGCATATAAAAGTGAATTTGGTTAGGTATAAGAGGGTTAGGTTAGCTTGTTGGTTTTTAGTGCCATAGGTGACTATTGATAGTCATGAAATCATCACCGATCAAGGGTAAACATCATCAGTCAAGTAACCATCATTGATTGAGGGTAATAATCACTAGTTATGTAACCATCACCAATTGTCTATCAGTAAATCTGAAAGTAAAACTAGGGTTTGGATTTGTTGATTGACAAGATATAGAAAGTGGATTCTAGGAGATAGCTTAGGCTTGGAATGAGAACTAGTTAAAATAATACAATAAAATGAATACTTATCTTACCAAAATTAATTGATGGTTAGTTGATGTGGATTTTCTTATTGGTAGAATATGGATTGATTTTGATAGTGTAATGGTACTTGGAAGCTTAATAGAGAGTCAATGGTAAGTAGGCTCCCTATGTGATGGTTGATATCACTTGATAATATGGATTGGCTTGATTGACCTACAAAAAATATTCTGGATACAAAGAGCTCTTGATAACAATTGTAGATGGTTTGACCTCCTAGGCCTCTCTCTCTTATAAGCACAAGCAAGAGGTGGAAGTGGTTGTCCAAACTAGACTTGAAGAAGGCTTCTAAATATATGTTATGAATATAAAGGGCTCACAACTAGATTTAGATTACCATATTTATAAAATCAAAGTAGTGGTTTGCATGTAGGATGCATGCTAATTCTAGGCTATCCAACTTGACTGTTACCAGTTAGGGTGACTATCACTAGTCACCCTAAACCTCACCAGTTGAGGACCTGAAAAAGATAGGTTAAAATGGGTTAAAAGGTGAGTTAAGCTAGACAAGTGATTAACTTAACTATAGATTAGGTAAGTAGGCTATGTTAGATAGGTTTAGGGGTATTTTTGACTTTCAAAATTGCACGTGTGTAGATTTTTGGTGTATACATTTTCCCCTTTTTTTATGTAGTGTGTGTGAATGAGCAGTAAAATAAAAACAAAGATTGGATCTAGATCTACTTGGTTTGAGTGTAGGAGGAGATGTTCCCTCCTCAAATTAGGAGATGGTGAGGTGAAACATAGGCAAGTATGGGTTTGATAATAGGTAGATGGCAGGTCACAAGGTAGGTGACAAAAGGAAGGGTTGGGCATGTGTGATGCAAACTTGCACACAAAATACAAAAAAATGATGTAATAGCTAACATCATGAATAGAATAGGTTGATAATGTTTATAAAAATTAAGGATCAATGCTAAGGAGGATAAGTGATAATGAACCATATGACCACCTATAGGCATGACCACTAGGAATACTCATAAATGCAATTATCTTAAGTGATCTTTATGTATCTAATGGGTATCTAAGGTAGGAAGTGCTCTTGAGGAAAACACAAATGGGTCAAGTGTTATGGGTATTCGAGGTAAGAAGTGCTCCCATTGAGACATAAGCATGTTTTTGTGCATAAGGTGGCACAAAATACAAAAGGTCAACATGTCAATGTTGTCACTACAGTCAAGAGACCAGGCAAAAAAGTGTCACAAAGTTGCATGCCAAATAGGCCAAAATAACCCATTGGTGAGGTGATGAGGTTGGTGGTCATGGCTAAGTTGAATCCATGTTCTTAAGGCATGTGGACACTACCTAAATAGTTATGCAGATGCAATATCTAGCAAAACTTTAGGCCAAATGTAGTTCTTCCCATGTGGGAAAGATATGATTGAGAAACTAGGATGCTTACTGGTAGGTGCTAAAAAATAAGGTGGGGACCCTAATTGGTGATGGTTAGGTTAATGTCCCAAGGGTTAACTGGCATTAGTCACCCTGATCGATGATGGTCAGGGTAAAACCCTAAAATATGCTAGGGTAAAAGTAAAAAGTGAATGTCATTTTCACATATTTGATTTTTGCATTTGTGCTCTAGTGATTTTTTTGTGATTTTTGTGTGTGGTGGACTGAGGTTGCTGAGGTAGAAGCAAGATAGTGGTGTACTTGTTGAGTGAGGATGAAGAGGATAGAGGTAGGTCAAGGATGTATCATAATTGTTGGGTGAGGCCTATGGCTATGACAATGCTCCTGAAATGAGGTATAAGGTGTTTTTTATTTTTAAAATTAATAGCTAAGTTGGTTTTTTTTTGTAAAAAAGTAAGGGATTTTTCTAATTAGGCTTTCCTCCTATAAAATCCCTAGTTAGGGATAGGGTGGGGTTTGGGTAAGATTGAAATGTGGGTAAATTAGGCTTAGGTAGTGTTTGATTCTAAAATGGGGGTTAGGTGTGGCATGTTTGAATATATATTTATGTTTATTAGGTTTTTTAGATAGGTTGGATGCTTGCATGGTTAAATTTAGGATGTTTAGGGTTTGAGTTTTTACCACTAGGGTAGAGATAATGACCAGTGATGATTCAAATTGACCATCATCAATTGACCCTAAGTGGATAACCATCCCTAGGTAACTAATGATGGTTAAGGGACTATTAACACTTGAGGGTATGGATTGAGGTTGTTTGTTGATTTGCATTACTTATGTAGAGTTATAAAAAGGTATGGTTTTGGGGCATGGTATTTGAATGATATGGATGTGCCTAGCTAAGATAGGTAGGAAGCTAGGCTAGGGCGATGGGGTAAAATGGAAATAGGGTAGGGTAAGGGTAGGTCAAAAATTAGTACTTAGTATTAGGTGAAACACTAAAAACATAATGTTTTATGCTATGATTATAGGCTAGAGAGCAGATTAGGCTAAGAGACCGGGTGCTAGATTTATTTTCCAAGGTCTGAGATGCCATGAATATGGAGGAGTGGTGACATATGGAGGATGTGGACTTGTGTGATGTGACATTATCAACATCTACCACAAGACCCTATGATGATTGTCACACTCATCGAGAGATGGGACCCCATGATGAATATGTTTTGGCTACCAACTGGAGAGATCACCATCCTACTAAAGGATGTACATAGGATCACACATTTACCAATTTGAGGAGAGCCAATATATCAAATAAAGGGTGAGGAGGTAGATGATCTGATGGAGATAATCTATGGTGATGATCATACTTAAGCATGGGAAGATGGGTAGGCAGAAGCAACACTTGATGCAACATAGGCCCATGTTATTGGTTTATAAGGATAGGTGGTTACTTTATAGGGATAGGTGGTCATGTTATAAGGAAAAGTGTAGGCATTATAGGGTCATCTCACCACTATTATAGGTGAGAGAGATCTACTTAGGTATAGGGTTAGGATAAGTGTAGCACTAGTAGGAGGGCCACCAAACATAGTGCCCCAAGCAGAGTGTTTAGCTACTATTATGGAGCTTAGATATTATGAGGTGATGGTGTTAGACCATCTACCCCAGGCTATGAGGTATGAAAAGTACATAGTGAGCTTGGCTAATGGGCTATCAATAGCTACTCTAGGGTAGTGGGATTCAATAGTTGGATAAGGAAGGGTACTAGGGGGACCACCACCAGGTACAGGTGTAGGCACAAATGGGGCCAGTGGTAGCTGTGCAGGCCCATGATTATGTTGAGATATATTATTAGGATGTATTATTTTGATATTGACCTGCATGTTGATGTAGTGAGATGTATATGTTTTGAGAGAGATTTGACACATTATTATTATTATTATTATTATTATTATTATTATTATTATTATTATTATTATTATTATTATTATTATTATTATTATTATTATGATTTATTGTATATAATGTATGACATTCGATGTTTTATCTATGATGGATGCCTTATATGGGTAAAATGGGAAATTATATATGCCTGATATTTTACTCAACTTGTTTGGTTTATGCTATTGATGGTGTAATGACATGCTCATGGGTTATGATGTGATTGATGTTCATGGTTTGCTATGATATGTTGACATTGTGTTTGACTCATTGATGAATAGATATTACTACTTGATGACATAGCTCATGATATTCATGCTTTTAATGTGATGTTTATTATTCATGTTCATAGTGATAGGATTACATAAAATAATAAAAGATAAGAGAAAGAGCATGATGTTTTTTCATTAGTAAAGACTAACATGAAACCCAAAATTGGATTAGCTTAGTAAAAATAGGGCTTTTAGATGCTTCACATTAGCAGGCTTAGGTTGATAGATAGGGATCCTGATAACATTATGTCAAGTAAGCTCATAATCCCATGCATATGATATGTGGAGTGAGAATGGGTAAAAATGGAACCGTTAGTGATACTAGTATGCCTTTTTTGTAGGTGTCCAAAGAGGTAGTATAAACAAGTCTATGTCTATATAGAAAGTGTAGACTAATCAATGCAAGAAGTCTACTAAGGATAGCCAATTGTAGGTTTCCAAGATAATTATTGTTATGAAAGTTAATTATAGCTTTCAAAATTATTTTGCTCTTGCTTTTGCTTTTAATTTTTTTTTGCCTGAGGGTCAGGGAAGTTGATCAATGTGAGAAGCTTCCAAGATATTTTTATCTTTGACTAATGCTTTACTTAGCCATCCTTCAAGGGAGTGGTCTAAGTTTGTGTGCTTAGTTTGAATGCTTTTGATAGTTGTTCTTCAAGGGAGTAGTCCACCTTACATTTTGCAATTTCAAAATAAGTTTTCAATAGATGTCCTTCAAGGGAGTAGTATTTGGATGGTAAGAGTGACCCGTGGTTTGCTTTTTTCTATTTGATTTTTATTTTATTTTGATTTGATTTTTATTAACATAGACTTGCTAACACCTACTCAATAGATTAGTTTTATGAAGGCAAAACTAAGCTGACATGATGGTTTTGTAGGAAAAAAAGAGGTATATGTGATAATGACCATAGGAACCAATCTCAAAGAGATGGAACTAATATGAGAATCATGTCATGGATAGAGCCATGGTATCCATAATTCAATATTAGGCTATAATTTTGATAGATAAACACATTATTCAGTTTTAGTTGATTGCCCCTAAAAAGAGGGAAATGAATGTGGTTGGAAGGAATGAGCTCAAGTTAGACAGATGATGATCATGATCCCTATCTAAAAATAAAAGGGGCATAGATGTGAAGAATTGAGAGGATTAAGTTCTAGTTTTCCTTTGAGAAAAGACAAATGATAAGCTCCTAATCCATACTTATGGGTAATGATGTAAGGTCCAAGCTAATTGAAAGCAAATTTACCCATTTTTCTTTTCTCTAGATTAGTGAAATTATATTTTTCCTTGAGGACAAGATCTCCAAATGTTGAATTCTCAAACTCTTAGATTTTTTTTTATAGGTTTAATTAATTCCAACTTGATAGACATAAAGATGGGAAAGAGTAACTAAATAATGTTCATCAAGTAGCTCAAGTTGGGATAAACATTCATGATGGTAATCATCTTCTAAAATGAGGTCGCACAAAGATACACAAAGATAAGGTATTTGGATTTCAAGAGGCAAGATGGCCTTAGCTCCAAAGAGGAGAAAAAAGGGTGTAGAATCAATGGGGGTTTGGATGCTAGTATGATAGGCCCATAAGGTGAAGGGGATGTAAAACTACCAATCCTAACCTAAGGCATTAACCATTTTCGTAAGCATGTTGTTAAGAGTTTTGTTAGAGGCTTTGGATTGCCCATTTTATTGTGGGTGATAAGGCAATGAAAAGCTAAGTTTAATACCAAACACATCACAAAGGCATTTAACTTGTTTATTTTTGAAAGATTTACCATTATTAGTGATCATCTTATAGGGAACATCAAAATGGTAGATTATATGGTGGGTGATGAATTCAACAATCTTTTTAGCTTTTATAGAGACAAGAGGGATAGCCTTCACCCATTTGGTAAAATATTAAATTTTGGTAATGATAGAATGATGTCATTGTGAAGAGTGGGGGTTGATTTCACCAATAAGGTCTAGACCCCATTATGAGAAGGGCCAAAAGTTTATATAAATGCAAAGACTATTACTAAGTGCATGATGTAAATTAGAAAGTTGTTGATATTTGACACACTTTTTCACATAATCACAACAATCATGGCTAAGGTAGGCCAGTAATAGCCCAGGAAAAAGATACACTTAGCTACAATGAGGCCACTAAAGTAACCCCCATAGATACCATTGTGTGTCTCTTTGATGGCATGAGAGGCTTCTGGACCATGGAGGAAATAAAATAAGAGGCCATCCAAGCCTCATTTTTAGAGGATTCCTCCCATAATGGTATAACAAGATGTGTTTTAAATAAATACTCATTGAACATTGCTAAAGAGGCTAGAGGGAACTGTGTGAAGGTGAAGGTAGTCAAAGGTATGTTGATACCAAATATTAAGAAGAGTTTCTTCCACACTAAAAATGGTTGGAATGTCTGATTTGGTGTAGGAATGTTTAGTGAGGTGATGGATAATGATGGATAGTTTGGAGCCTAAAGGTGTTGATAGGATCTGAGAGGTAAGAAAATCCATGATATCAGCAAACTTTTGTTAGACTGAGGGGTGGTTTGGATATGGTAGTGTTCAAATGAGGCTAAGAGTTCTATGAAGAGTTATTTATATAATTAAATTATTTCATTCTTACACTGGTAAATGCTATTGACTTGGTTAACCACAAGTTGGGAGTCCTCAAATATATTTATTATTCTGACTCCTAAGGCTAGGGTAGTTTGAAGACCTATTACTGGGGCTTCATACTCAGCCAAATTGTTGGTACATTTGAAGTTGAGTTTAAAGGAAAAGGGAAGTGGTTCACCAATGAGGGGGATAAGGATGATACTAGCTCCCCCACCACATTAAAATTTGAAACCATCAAAAAACATGGTTACTTGATTGGTGAAATTTGCTTGAGATAGGATTGTGATAGACTCATCTATAAATTCAAGAGGGGAAGGTTGATTATTCACTAGGGATGCCTTGGCTAGTTGGTTAGTAATTACTTTCCCCTTGATTGAATTTTTTTGGAGGAACTCAAGGTCAAACTCAACTAAAAGCATAATCCACTTAGCCATATACTATTTGTGGTATGGTTTAGAGTGCACAAATTTGAGGGGTCAATATTGGTTATGACAAATGTTTTTTGGTTAAGAAGGTAGTGGTGAAGTTTTGTGGCCACAAATACTAGGGCCAAACATAGTCTCTCAGCATGTGTGTATTGATTCTTGTATTTGACAAGTGTGTAGTTAATGTAATATATGGATTGCTCTTTGTGTTGTTTATCCTGATGGGCAAGCATCACCCTTAAAGATTGGTCTATGGCCGAGATATAGAGGTAGAAATGTTGATCATCCTTAGGAGGTGTAAGGATAGGTGGAGATAGTAGGTATTCTTTAAGTGTATAAAAGGCCTTTTGATAATATATATTCTATTTGAAAGAAATGTCCTTTTTCAAGAGGTGGTGGAAGGGTTGACACTGATCAGAGAGATAGGAGATAAAGTGATGATTGGATTGAAGTTTCCCTATAAGATATAGATTTGTTTAAGATTGGTCAGTGGTACCATCTCAAAGATGGCTTTGATTTTGGCCAAATCAACTTCAATTCTTTGAAGGTAAATGATGAATCCAAGAAGTTTACTTGATAAGACCCCAAAATACATTTATCAGGATTAAGGTAGATGTGATAATGTATAAGTCACTCAAAGATAATCTTGAGAATGGCTAAATGGTCTTTGTAAAGCTTGGACTTCCTAAGAAGGTTATCCACTTAGTCTTTGATGATTGTATGGATAAGGTCATGGAAAATGTAGGTCATGGAACATTGGTAGGTTGTACTAGTGTTCTTAAGATCGAAGGGCATGACTCTATAATAGAAAGTCCCCCATGGGGTAATAAAGGTAATTTTGTACTAATCTTTAGCAATAATCAAAATTTAATTATAACATGAGAATCCATCCATGAGAGATAGAATCTTGTGGCCTATTATAAGATCAATGAGTTGGTCAATGCTAGGTAGAGGAAAGTCATCCTTTAGGTAGGCAAGATTGAGGTCATGAAAGTCCACATAGATACATAGTCCCCCTATGGATTTAGTGATAGGTATGATATTCAAAACCCATTGGGGATAATCTATGGGTTGAATAAAGTTGATGAAAATAAGGTGTTGAAGCCCTTTTTTAATTAGGAGAGCTATGCAAGGTTAAATTTAGCAAAGTTTTAATTTGACAATTTTGGCATCACTATTGGTTATAATGTTGTGGGTGGTGATGGCTGGGTCAATACCGATCATGTCAGTATATGACCAGGTGAATGAAATACTTTGGTCTTGGAGGAAGGTAGAGAAGTCCTATGGTTCCTCAAGGGTGAGAGTTTGGCCAAGTTTGACAATATGAGGGTCATCTAGAGTGCCTAAGTCAATGCCTATGGTAGATTCATTAAATATGGTTAAGGTTTATAGAGGTAAAGATTTATGGATAGAGGAATCTGGTACACCAAAGTAGGTGAGAAAAGCATCATCATCTTAACACTAAATAATGTTAATGGTAGAAAAGTCATCTCCTAAGAGTTTAGGGTGGTTCAAAGGGATGGATATAGATGCCCCTTCCTTTTGATAAGTTAGGGGGTGAGGGTAATCATGTTGATGGAAAAAAAATTGGGTGGGATGATGTCCTCATCCTCATCCGTAGGTGGAGGGGGTGTTGGTGAGGAAAGGGCTTCTTTTTCAATGATGGTGGGGGTAGTTTATTTGGATTTCTTCTTCTTGGGTAGAATGAAGTTGAGGCCATGCTTCTCGTGAGGATTTTGGGTCTTAATCAAGGTCAATGTATGTGGGCCATCCTTATATCATCTTAAACCAAATCCCTTCTAGGCACACCTATGAAGGTACAGTTTGGGTTATCCAAATAAGAGAAGGTGGAAGTGAAAGGCTGATGTGGAGACGGAGTGATGGTAGTGTTAAGTGGTTTCTCAATTCCCCCATAGATAAAGGGGTTTTGATATATTGGAGGCCCCAAGGAGGTAATGGCTCTAATGTTAGGGTCATAACCTGATTGGTGATTGAGTTTCCCATACTCTTGGTGAGTAAGGAGGGCACTAAGGGTGAGGAGACTATATTCTTCAAGGGTAAGGCATTAGAATCTAGGTTTTAAAGGGTTAATGATGGGTATTTAGTTGATGGGGATAGATGAACTAGTGGATGCCTTAGTAGAAGGGGAAGAATTAATAGCTTTGGATTTTGTGGATTAAGGCTTGATAGTGGTTGTTTACAGTGTTTTGAATGGAGGCAAAATAACATCATTAGGTTGATAGGTCATATTGCATGTTGTAAAAGGGCTAAGGTTAGCTTGTATGGTAATAAATTTACCTTCATATTCAAACTTGACACAATGATGGAGGGTGAAAGGTACACATCCCATCACATGAATCCAAGGTCTCCTAAGTAAAACATTATACTAGAATTCACCTTTGACTACATAGAAGAGTTTGGGGAGAATGCAAGGTCCTATCCAAATGAGGATGATGGTTCCCAAGTTATTGGTCATAGTGTCATTAAATGATCTAAAGATAGCTAAAGTTTTAGACATGAAATTATCTGGTAGCTTGAGTTTCTCATAGGCATGGGAAGAAATGATGTTGATATTGGCTCCCCCATCAATCATAACCTATTTGATGAGGGTCTAGTTGATGTGGGATATAATAAAAAGAGGGGGATATGGGTCTTCTAGGTAGATAGAAGGTATCTCTAAGTTTTTAAAGGTGATAAGGGTGGAGAGTTAGAGATTATCGATGAATGCCTCTATAGGCTAGGAATCTCCTAGTCTAACATCAATGGCTTTCATAGATTTGATCATGACCTGACGATAGTAAGGTGAGGTGGAAATGAGCTCACAGAGGCTCATTTTAGTAGGGGTCTAGTGGAGTTATTTAAGGATGACTCTCCTAATCAATCTAGAGGGGTTAGCCTTTGATGTGCCTACGATAGTGAATTTGGGCTTAGGTATAAGCATGGAGGTTTGGGTCTAGTTTGGTATAGGTTGAGTTGGTGGGTATGTCCATGGAATGGATGTTTTTACCTTCCTTTTATCCTTTTGTTATGATTGTGTGACCAAATTAATGGTATGGATAAAGGGGGAAGGTGTGATGGTGGGTTGGGTAGATTATCCATCACTCTGAGGTGAGAGTGGGGGATTAAGGATGTGTTGGTGGCTAGTTTTTGGGTATAATGGTGGAGGAATAGATGGAAGTTCATCTAGTAAGAGATCATCCTCATCATAGAGTTGGTGGCTAATGGCCTGGAGAGTTTTGTAATTATCCATGTCATGCCTAGGTGTCATGTGATAGGAATAGATTTGATGGTCATTGTACCAGGTTGGCTTCAAACCAAGAGGATCAAAAGGTCTGATGGGAGGTAATGTGAGGTAAGAGGTCTAAACCAACCTTTAAAGAATGGTTATATACAATTATGATAGAGGTAAGGAAGGTTTTGGGCTCATAGTTTTTGTTGGTAAGATGGGTATGTGGGTGGTAATAGGATGGTTAAGAGATGGCTTGGGTAAGATGATTCAGGTGGATGGTCTTATCCTAGGTACATTGATAGTTGAAGTAGTCAAATTTGGTGGTCTGACTATTTATGATTTAGGAAGGACCAATGTGTCATCTAATAAAGGTGTTGGTGTAATCAATGACAGTGGGTGAAATATGTTGAAAGGGGTTTTATTTTTAAGAAAATTGGAAGAGTGAGGCCTTAATATAAAGGGAATGATAGAGGGAGGTATAGGTTTAGTCATGTGTACTTTCAATTCTTTCATCTTCTTGGTTGGTGTGGGTTGAGACCTGGGTATAGGCTTGGTTGAAGTTAAGTCTACTTTCAAGGGTGGGTGAACCAAAATATAAGTAGGGAAGGTACCACGAGTTTTGAAAGGTTTGGTTGGTGAGGTGGTGGCCTTTTTGGTTCACTAGGAAGTTGAGGGGTTGTTGGATGTTTGAATTAGTTTAAGAGGTGATGGATAAATGATGGATTGATTAGTTAGAGGTGTGATAGAAGGCACAACTTTGTTAATGGAGGTAAGTCCTAAATATTTATAGAAAGTGGTTTAATCCATGCCTGGTTTTAAAGTGAATTCTAATTTTTTTACTAATGTGGAAAAAGGTTTGTGTACTGGTCCTAATTTATGGTTAGTAGATGTAATATATAGGCTTGTAGGCTAAGGAGGATGGTTGGTAGGTTGATTTATTTCTTGAGGTGAGGAAGGTAGGGTTGGGATAGATAGATCCTCCATCAGAGGTGTTGGTGGAGTCAATTTTGCTCTAGGGATGATGTCCATAGGTATGGAAATTTATTGGGTAGTTGGTGGAGGTGGCAAATCCAAAATGTTGATTTGTCTAGATGTGCTAGTTGAGGTAATATGTGGTGATTCCAAGACTTCTATGAGGGTAGCTAGGGATAAAGGAACCTCTTTGGTTTGTCTATCCAAATGAGGGTAAAGTGACTCCATTACCTTGATAAGCAAAATGGGGGAGGAATGGGTAGATTGATTGATCAGGTCCTCATGGGTAGGTGTATCATGAACCATGTTGACTGTGTGGGCATTATGAGAGCATTCAGCTTATGTGTCCTCAATTTTTATAGGGACATGGTCGGGAAAAGGTTTTTTGAAGATGTCAAGAGCTTGATTTTGAGGGGCATTGGGATTATCCAACACGATTTCCCCTTTATCGATAAATATATGGATAATATTATTGAAAGTATTACATCGACTGATGTCATGTCAAATTACCTGATGGAAGCAAATAGGTCATTATCATTATACCAAGCAGGTGCTATATGAGAAGAACCAAATTTTGGGGGAGGTTTGATAGGTGGAAGTTGTATAAGGTTAGATAGTAGCTTCTCTAAAACTGAGGTGCAATATTCTCCAAGTGGAGTGAATTGTTTTTGGTTCCTTCAATTTGGGTTCCTTGTATTTGGATTAGAGGTAATGGGAGAATTTTTTTGGTTGAAATTAGGTGGACGGGTGGTTTTAAGGATGATGACATTCATGGTTCCCCTATTCTTGGTTTTGGTATTATCTTTGTTTCTAAGTTTAGAAGAAGAGGTTTTGTTGGTCTTGAAGGTAGAGTTCTAGTTTCATAACTTTAATTTACCCTCATCTATGGCATGGTTTTCTAGATTATGTGCCATGGTAAAAGCCTCATCAAAAATTTTAAGCTCTAGACATACAATGTAGAGGATATATGTTTGGTACAATCTCAATCAAAGATTTCTATAAGTTCAAGTTGAGGCAAGGAAAATGAAAGCTGATCAATTAAGCTTCTCCAATGGGAAACAAAATTAGAAATAAACTCATCATTGAATTGCATGATAGAATAAAGGTCTATGATAGAGACATTCTTGTCAATGTTAATGGAAAATTGATCCAAGAAGACTTGTACTAGTTGAGTGAAAGAGAAGATGGTACTAAACAAGTGTTGGACTAGATAAATAGATGGGGAAGGTTCAAAGGAGAAGGGTATCATCATAAGAAATCATATAGCATGCATGCTTAAAATCCTTAAGGTGTTATTGGGGGTCTTATTTGCTTTGAAATTTTGTAAATTTCAAAAGCTCCCATTGAGGAGCATAAGGTTTGATAGGAACCAAAGGATGAATAGACTCATTACAGATTTGATCATAGGATAGGATGTTATGCACTCCTATAATGGATGACTCAACATTGGTCATCTCATCCATAAGCATTTTAATTAGGTCAATTTGAGGTGTCATACCAAAAGGGATGTAAGTTTGATATTATGGTTGATGTTGGGTAACATATGGGTAATTATTTGGTATTTGGGAGGCTACCACATATTGGAATGTGGATGCTAGAGGTTGGACAGGGTAGGTGGATGATGGTGGGTGGGTAGTGGGTACATACCCTTTTGGGTTATAGATGTATGATAGATTGGGTGTAATGGATACCTTTTGAGGGGTTGTTATGGATTGGGTGTGCATGGGTGTTGGGTTGGTAACAAGAGGGGAGGTAGTGAAATTTGTGCTAGAAAGTTGTGAAGTGTATGGGATAGGTAATGTTAAGCTTAGTAAAGGGGTGTTAACTAATAGGTTAGGGTTGACAGAGGGAACGTTGGTAGTGTTAATTTTAGGAGCTCCATATATAAATGGGGTATGGTGTGTTAATTTTTGGTTCATTCTTAAAGTAGAGGAATCATTGGTAGGAGATTAAGGGGTAGGGGCAATAATTGGTTGAAGAGGTTGATTTTTAGTCAAAATATCTAAAGGTTCAATGGATAAAGGTGTTTGGGTAACAAAAGGTTGGATAGTGACCACTAATACAGGGTCATTCTCCATAAGGTGGGATGGCATACCATAAAGGAAATCCCAAGATGGAATGGGAGTTGATTGACAATAAGATGAGGTGTGGAGATAGTGTTGGAGGGTAATTGGGTTGTTGTCCAAAAAGGTGTTGAAGTTCATATCTCCTTGGGGAAACACCTGAGGAAAGATGGGGCTTCTTAAAGGATAAGGTGAGTTTTACACCTCAAAGACATACTCCATAGGTGAAGAGATAGAAGAAGGTTACTCTAATGATGGGTGTTGGGTGTCATTATCCCCTTCATTTAATCAACTTTTTATTGATGTCATATTTAACTAAGGGTGTGTCTGAAGCTGTATGCAACAAGAGGAATCATAATGATTTAGTAATTAAATGGGGGTATTTGTATATTTTTCTTGTTTTGGGGGGGTTAAAGATTTCTTGGTTAAAACCTTATTGAAATCAAACTATGCAAATCTGCTGGAAATAAACACACATTGCAAGAATGAAATTAATTGCTGGAAATAAACACACATTGTAGGAATGAAATTGATTGCTGGAAATAAACATGCATTGTAGGAATGAAATTGATTGGTAGAAATAAACATACATTGAAAAAGTGAAAAATTAATCTAAAATGCATGCAGGAACAAATTTACAACAAATCTTAATTTTAAAGAGTTGGAAGCATTTATAAATTTAACAAAGTTACCTATTTACTTTTGCTAATAGAAATATAAATACTGATAAAAATGAAGATCCTGGTCCTTTGGAGGAGTGGGCCCTTGCTCCACCTAGAACAAGATTTGAACAATTCAATTTGCTTTCAAAATAGGAATAGCTATTTCATTAATAAAAAATGTTATGTATTACAAATATACTAAGCTATCCTTTTTCTCTCTATTCTTCTACTATCTTCTCTATTTTTCTTCTCCTTTTTTAATTATCTATATCAGGTCTATATATATAGATGCTTTGATGGATGTAACTATTTCATAGATATGATAGAATGGAATTGTGCCCGAAATAGATGCTGGATCAAGATGTGGTTGGATGTCCAGCTGTGTGATAATTGTCTTGATTCTACTAGTTCAGAAAATTGAGAATCTATTCCTGATTTAATGGGATCATTGATCTTTAATAGATCACCATCCGTTTAGAATAGATCCTCATCAGTTCCATATCTAGCTGCAAAATTTTTAAAACTTATCGAAAGGAGTACTGGAGCTAAATATAGAGTTCTAGAGCTAAGTCCAAAAATGTGACAACTTGAAATAGTATGGTGAAGTTTTGGAACTGACTGTGATGGTTCTAGAATAGATTCTGTAGGTTTTGGAACTAATCTAAATTGAGTCTAATGCTTTAAAAAATCATGTAATCCACTTCATATTTATTCTTTAGCCTGATGATGACATGTTTTATTGCAAAACTAGAATTTTTCGACACACTTGTTAGTATTTATAGGTTTTTAAAATGTTAGAATCACAATCAACAAAAGATGGATAATCACATCCTAACTCATCTCAGATCAAAATAAAAGTTACAAAATTCAATCAAACTTAATAAAAAGAGAGAGTAAGATGAGGTCATTTATAATACATTTATTGGGCATATCTTGGCCTCATCAATGGGTTTTTTCTACTAAATTTCTACATTACTGACATGTGAGAACCATACAAAAAATGGGAGAGAATACAAAAAAATAGACTCACCGCTCAAACAAAAAGAAGACAAGAAAACGATTATGGAAATCAAGACATAGACTATGAAATGCATCAAGCCTAGAGGTTATTTTTAATCTTTATTTTGGATTATGCCTTAGTTTTGAAGGATTATGTGACTCAAAAGTGGATTATAGATCAAGTACTATAGAAGCAATCTATTGTTGGTTTTGGGTTGTTTAAGTGTTCAAAATAATCTATATTGGAATCATACATGGCTTGGTATTGGGGCCTACACCCTCACTTCACAGTCCCATAGCAATAAGGGTGTTGGGTGCTTAGCTAATATATATTGATATCTAGAGTTTATACTCAACCATAGAGCTGAGTTGGTTCTCCTCTTGGTAATGAACTCCAAGTAGGATTTCCAAGAATGGGTAAGGTGATCGCTAGGTGATGAAATCCTAGTCAAGCATTATCTCAAATTGATTTGATGTTTGATTGATTATGTGGTTTGACTAGTGTGTGCAACAAGAGTGGTGTTACAATAAGATTATTGTGCTTTAATTCAAAGTGAACTAATGTTAAAAGCAAGCAAATAGATGTAGTAGGTTTTAAGACCAAAAGAGATTTTAGTTTCAATTATGAGCATAGATAGAGAGAAAAGCATACATATAGAAAAAAAATGCAAGTAGAGACTCTAAGGTCCCACCAAGTACACTAGAATATTTCATGTAAATTTTCACTTAAGTTCTAAATAAAGAGAGAAAATAAACTCAATATGACTTGTGGTAGGAATACTTGTTTGTTTGTGCATGCATTGAATTACAAGATTATGAGAGCTCCTCTTTGGATTGGGAAGAAGACATATAGAAAAAAAGCACTAAAGTGAACCTATTCATTATAAAGATAACAAAGTGGATTTCCTAGTGAGAGCTAGATCCTAGAAGTAAGAGCTTCCTTAAGGGATATCAATCCACTTATTTTAAATAACTAAGTTGATAAAACTAGAAATAAATTACTTGCATCAATAATAGAAGATTATTGAAATTAAATATAAGAAAATCTTATTTATAAAAGAGACTACAAATAATCTAATTAGTGATAGAATAATTAGTACTAGTGTTAATGGGTTGGGGTATGGCTCAAAAAATTAGAAAGGGTCTTATGAACATATAATAACATAGAAAAGTGAATTTTGTTGGGTGCAAGAGGGTTAGGTAAGCTTGTTGGTTTTTGGTACCATAGGTGACCATCATCGATCATGCAACCATCATTGGTCAAGGGTAACCATCATCGGTTGGGTAACCATCACTGGTTGAGGGTAACCATCACCAATTACGTAATCATCATCAGTTACCTTCTAGTGAATCTAGAAGTAAAATTGGGGTTTGTGTTTGCTAATTGATGGGATCTAAAAATTGGATTTTAGGAGATAGCTTAGGCTTAGAACAAGAACATGGTAAAATAATACAAGAAAATGAATACTTGTCTTACCAAAAATTAATTGATGGTTAGTTGATGTGGATTTGCATGTTGGTGGAATCTAAATTTATTTTCATAGTGTAATGGTACTTAGGAGCTTAGTGGAGAGTCAACGACAAGTAGGCTCCCTATCTAATGGATGATAGCACTTGATAATGTGGATTGACCTATAAAAAGAGATTATAGATACAAAGAGCTCTTGATAACAATTATAGATGGTTTGACCTCCTAGGCCTCTCTCTCGTATAGACACAAGCAAGAGGTGGAAGTAGTTGTCTAAACTAGAATTGAAGAAGGATTATAAATATAAGTCATCCATGCAAAGGGCTCATAACTAGATTTAGACTACCATATTTAGAAAAGTAAGGTGGTGGTTTATATTCAGGATGCATGTTGATTCTAGGATGTCCAACTTGACCATCATTGATTAGGGTGACCATCACCGATCACCCTGACCATCATTGGTCAAAGCCCTAAAAAAGATAAGTTCAAATGGGTGAAAAGGTGAGTTAAGCTATACAAGTGACTAACTTGACTTTAGATTAGGTAAGTAGGTTTAGGGGGATTTTCAACATTTGAAATCACAAGTGTGTATATCAATGGTATCTATATCAAGCTTAGTGATATAGCCCCTTTTTAAAAACTTGTTTGACTATTTTATGTGTTAAAATCATTTTGTGCTAAGCTCATATTGTCAAAAGGTTTTCTATGAAAAGTTAATTTTATGTTGATAGCAGGAATAAAATATAGGAGTCATTTTTAGACATAATATCCCATCCTAAGCCTTTTTAACTATCTATTGTAAAACTACTAATTGTATAGTAGCAATTTTGACTAGTAATGTATGATCTTGATTTATTAATAGTGATATTGTAATTTAATAATTTTAAGAATAGTTTGGTGTATTGTTTAAATTTTTATCTAGTCACACAGATCCTTAGGGAAAGACTAATAAGAATACTTTGTTATTTTTTTATTTATGTATATCTATTCATTTTTGCTAAACAATATCATCCAAGGTCCTTTTTTGTTAGAAAATTTTCATATATAATCAAAAATTCTAATTTACTCTAGTTGTCTAAAAACACTTTAAAAATTTTATATCATTTAGGATAACTATCTAGTTGTTTAAATTAATTAAAAACCAACAATTTTATAGTTTGGTACTTTATTGCAATCAACTAATCTTAAAGTTGAGACATTGCCTTGATAGTCACAATTTTACACTAATAATCACAGTTTTGTAGGAGCCTATTTATTGACTATCAAGATTAATGTAGTCATATAAAATGTGAAATTTGGTTACTTGAGTATGGCTAAAAAAACCTAATCCATAGGTCCCCCTACTTAATTTCACAACCCTTTTAGGCTTTTCTTTCACTAATTCCCAATCATCCACAACCTTTCAGACTTAACTCTTATAGACCTAAGCATCTCTTTAAGGTCTAGATCCATCCCTCAGGTCTCATTCCCTCTATAAAATAGCACCAACTTAGATAGTAGAGCTAAAACCCAGGGTGTCCTTTTTTTGGAGTTGTTTTTCATGTGTAAAGTTGGCTCAAATGATCATATTTTCTTGAATCCTTATCATAGTTCATGTCAACCTATCATAAATTTATTTAGCACACAATCATTGATATCCCTATAAAAGGCCATTCATAGTCCATTTAGAAGGGTTGTCACTCATTTAGAAGAGATAAACAAGAATAAAAGTAAGTACATATAGCCTTCCAATATTATTCTAAGTTTATTAAAACCCTTACACTAATCCCTAGTTATTCCAAGTACACCTAGTTTAACATCTAGATACATTTTCATACATAGTTGCACAAAGGATTTCGATGGGATAACTACATGAGCTTGATTCCTCCTCAGAGTATTGGTATGTAGGTAGCGTGCCCATACATGAGATCTGAAGTGCATCTAGCGTTTCCTTTACACACTAACCCATTATCTCTCTTTCCCAAGTTTCCATTCAAGTTAAAGTATAAAGAGATCATAGGTATTTTAAGATTAAAATAGATTCCCAATGAGATGCATTGACTTTTGGGTTTTGATATTTCACTGACAAGGTAACATACACCTACCAAATAGAATCTAGAAAACTCAGATCACCTAGACAAAAACACTGGAAAAGGACTATAAAACTAACATTAGGGTGCCCCACTTTTGTCACTCTTATCAAATGTAGAAAAAAACTATAGGATCCTATTTTCAATAGTTTCCCAAGCTTGCACAAAAATTTCTAGACCCTGCAACATTCATCTCAGTCAATTTCCAACTAAGTTTGATTTTCTCTTTATTATTACTATTTTTAAAAAAGGTAAAAATATGATATATTTACACAAATTATTGGATTAATTATTTCACATTATTTACTAATTTACCCTACTCATATCTATTTATTTAATTAGGAATAAAACTCCATTATTCTAAAAAATAACAAAACATTTGGTGAACCTGACTTCAAATTTTTGCATAAAAACCCTAGGGTAAATTATTTTTTATTCTTTTGCCATAAATTCTTGATTATTACTATATTTAAGATTAAAAAATCTACAAATTATTTTCAAAATTATCATATATTTTTTTAAAACCCTACTTTACATATACTAGGTCCTTTTTGTATACAAACACATTCCAAACACGAGGAGAAATATATTACTAATTTCATACATATTTTCTAATTTTTCTTAAATTTTTCAAGAAAAATTATACAAATTTTCTATAAATTCATATAATTTTTTTCAAATTATCATACAATTTAAAAATATATATATAGTTCAAACATCCCTAGTTATATATACTAGAACTTATTTACTTCTCGAGATATCACCTTACATGTTTGGGAGTTCCATATCCTTTTTGCACAAATTCCAATTATCTATTTTTAGGACTTTGATTTTTTATATTCAATACTTTCCTTTTCTAGCAAATTTCCCATTAAAACTTATTGTAGAACATTCAAACACATTATAAATTATTTTCCTACTTTCACAATGGCCCAATATATCATTTTTGATGAAATTGATAAAAAAGAACTTTAATAACTCTTAAAAAAACATATAGATATGCAAGATGATGTGCTTATAATTCTACAAGAGGAACAATAAAAAGTGAAAAATGATCAATCTTCTCAAACCATAGAGCAACCAATTAAAAATGACACTACAGGGGCAACTATGTCTCAACAACCCCCTATAATAGCCAAACTTACCTCTATGCCACCAGTTATAGCTAGTACATCCCTATCTCCTAATGTGGTAGCCCTTATGTAAGAGACAATATCTATTCAATCCAAGGTGATACATCTTGAGCAACGTACCACTAGAACTAAGTAGGATTTGGATTATTTTTCACTTTTTTATATACCATTGGCATGTCACATTTATTTTACACCCTTGCCAAAAGGTTTTGTCCAACCCCATATTACTCTTTATGATGGTAAGGGTGATATAGAGACACACTTGAGAGCCTTTCATGTAGCATACTTGGACTATGTACCTAATGACTAGCTACTTACCAAGCTATTTCCATGGAGCCTAAAGGATTATGATTTATAATGATTATATAGTCTATCATATCAATTGGTTTATGCATTCAATCCTTTAGATGACATGTTCTTATCACACTTCAACATTAAAATTGGTGATAAGGTTTCATATTCTCAAATTACTCAATAGAAAAAATGACCAAATGAGCATCTCACAGACTATGTTCTTTGATATAAGACCATATTGGCTTAGATGACTAATCCCATGGTAGATCAAAAGTTACAAGACCTCTTCAAATAAAGTCTTCTACCAATAATTCATGGATAAATTATGTTCAAGTGATTATCTTCCTTCACTAAATTTTATCATACATTAAAGGAAAGAGAAGTGAAACTCATTTCAATGGGCAAACTCAAGTATATAAGCATTTCGGACACAACAAATAAGAGTAACAACAAAGTCCCATATAAGGTCAAGTTCAATGATAAAAAAGGGCAAAATTAACCTATATTAAATGTAGCTTTAGAGCCTCCTCAACATATATTTTTATCATCACCCCCTCAGCATACTTTCTCATATATTTTAGTTGTTCTATCTAGGGTTTTACAATAGCTTTTGGATTGTAATATCATATCTCTCCCTCTTATTCAATAAGTTGATCCAACCAAACCTCTTCCCAAGGGATATGATCAGTAAGCATTTTTACAATTACCATAGGGCATCAATCCATACTACAAATAGATGCATCAGTTTGAGATATAAGATACAAGACTTGATAGATGAAAATCTACTTGATCTTGGCACTTCAATTGAGCCTTCATAGGCAAAACCAACATAGGATAAAGCTTTGAAAATATTCTCAAATCCATTCCCACAACATTAAAAATAGGATACAGGGGACCCATTAGGGGTTCACCATGCATATCATGCACATCTACCACCAATTACATACCAATCACCTTCAATTGAGCCATATCCTTTGAGTGGTATGATCAGTGTGTATGAGTCCAAAATTTTAGCTAGAACTTTAATATCCTTCTCAAATCAAGATATTGTGGATTATAATTCATATTATAATGCACTCTTTATCAGAGCACATATTCATAATTATCTCATTCATAGTGTTCTCATCGATAATGGTTCTAGTGTAAACATGTGCACCATACATTATTACAACATTTGGGCTATTTAGAGTAGGATATCACCCTAACAAATATAGTTATCATTAGATTCAGTGGGCACATATAGAGTTCATTAGGTGAGATTGTACTTCCTTTACAGATTAGTCCAACACATGTGACCACACATTTCACTATAGTTTCTAGTGTAGGAGTTTTTGATATGTTACTTGGTCACCCATTGACTCAAAAAAATAGTAGTACGATATATATTTCATAGATGAATTAAATTCATTCATGCTAATCAAGTTATTATAGTTAGTGGAATTCTATATGAGTTACCACTACCCACTTTAGAGCCATCTACTTTGTAGTCACCATTTCCATCTTCTCTACCAATTTGAGTTTCCCCACCAATTATAATTCTTATTCTAGTATAGATTTAGACACAATTGATACATCCATCACGAATATAGAGGGTTCATACACCTCCATATATTTAGGATTCTAGATAGCTTCCAACTATAGTATTCACACCTCGAGTAGTGTCATTGAGATCTCAAACATCTACACATATAGAACATGTTCAAAGAGCTTCTCCTACTTCCATATGGGTCCCTAAGAGCCCTATATTTATATCCACTTTTTAGAGTTATAGAGGAATCCCACAATCAATTTCTACTTTAGAGATTTTAGAACATTCATAATTGACATAGCTTTCAGAATCATAGTATTAGTGTTTTCATCATTCTTCACGATCACACATGATACCTTTGTTTGATATAGGACACTATGATAGGGAGTCTTATTCAAGACTAATTGGTTAGTATCATTACTTCTCAGTCTTTCCAATACATAGCTTATTTCAAAAATATAAAAAAATACAAGATTTAAAAATACAAAAACATTTAAATAATTCAAAAACACCAAAAACATTTAGATTATATGCATCATCTATATTTTACATTTCTACTACTATGTTAGACTTAAATTTTTTGTTATATGATATTTTTTTTTATTATCTACATTATCATGCTTCACTTGATCTTATTTGAGTGTGTGCAGTGACTTCCAATTCCTTGATTACTTCATTCTATCCATTAAGGGGGCATCCTAATTCTACATTTGAGACACACATCGACATACATCTTCCCACTAGGGGCATCTTATACATGACTATGCCATCCAAGTTATGTCATTATTACACCACACACTCTAGTTATCATGTTGACATATATTAGTTACTAGATTACATAGCTTACCACATCGACACTCACTAATATCTTGTACTTGTGTACTTCCTAACATATACCTAGTCTTGTACTAAACATGTCTTACATACTTTCACTCTTTATTTGATTAGTTAGATATGATTGTACCTTTATATTTTTTACATGCTTTCCTTTCTTGTTTTGCATAGCTAGATGTGATTGCATTTCTATTTCTAGTTTTGTTTCTTATGTGTGCCTTAGGACATTTGTTAATGTCCTTTGCTTTTATTCATGTGTGTGTATGTTTGGACATTTTCTAATGTCCCTTTCTTGTAATATTCTATGTGTTTATGGACCTTATGCCAATATTTTCTTATTTCAAATTATATGTGTATGTGGCATTTAAACACGCCTTGTATGTTTACTTCCCAGTTTGAGTGACATATGCCCATGTCCCTTGTTTGTGTGGCCCCTTGGCTAACCTTGTATGATTCTTGCTTCTTGATTCTTGTTTTGTATGCTTATTTCTTGATTGTTTTTACTTTTTTTCAATGTCATGATTCATATCATGCATTTACCTTGCTTTCTCAGATGCCATGATGGACATCATGCTCCATCCCTCCTACTAACAATTAATGTCTAACATTTCCAATTCTAGTTTAGTATATTGCACATTCTTTTACATTGTTATATCTATCTAGACATACACCTATTGATCTAATAATCTCTCAATATAAACATTGCTATATCTAGAGATATCAAATATCATTGATATATCATGTATCTATGTAGAATAACACACTTGCAAGACTCTTTTCTTCTAGGGGTAGTCATTACAGGTTCAATCATTCCTATCCTCAAAAGAGGGGGAAATAAATATGGTTTTTTTCATAGAGATAAAATCTCCTAGTAGTCAAAACAATGACATTTAGATCACCCATTTTAGAATCTAGAGGTTAAACCAATCAAAATAGAACATAAAAATAGTGACAATTCTAGATCAATAATCAGTTTTAACATAGGACAACATTGTTGGAAATATATAATAGTGCCAAAAATAAGGGTGTCCTCATTTTGGAACTATTTTCCAAGTAAAAAAACACCCAATTTTTTTAGTAATAGGAAAAAAATTCATCTCAACTATAGTTTTTGCATATCCAGATCAATTAGAATCAACAATTTTAGTATAATTTTCTCAAGGAATCTAGATATAGGGGGTATCATGTGTGGCATGATGGATATCAATTATAGTTTTAGATTAGGTATTTGACATAAATTATAGATCAATATCAATTTTGTAGACACCAGTGATTGGGGGTAATGTGCATGGTACATTGGTCTTCTTTTGTCTGAGTTCAATTTATTACCTAGGATTCTCAGTAGTTGTGTTTCTTACTCCATCTACAAGTGGTTGGCATATTTTTCAAATTTAAATTTCCTAAAGTTTAACTTCTTAAGTACTTGAGTTCTCAAGTTGGATTTTCCATAAGCTTAGTGTATTAGTTTTGGAGTGGCTTTCATATAGGCTTAATCTCCATCTTTCAAAATGGCCAAGAGTGGCCTAGTTTCTAGTATACATTCGGCTATCCATGCCACATTGTCATATTTTTGGAACATCCATGGGCTCCATGCTCCATCTCATATGACATATATTCTATAATGGTATCACTTAATTGCTTAAATTCATGGGGCAACTATGGAGCCAAAAGGCCAGCATTTGTATTTTTGAGCCACCTATTCAGAGGGATTGGACACATAATCCAAACATCGATTATCACATGCATGGTTATCTAACTTCACCCAGTAGGTGACAATGAAGCCAAAGGGCCAGAATTTATATTTTTGAGCCACTTTTTGGGTAATTAAGTACTCAGCTCTATTTTTAATATAACTTTTGGTACAACATTATTCAATATAATCCATCATTACTCAACCTTACTTAGGATCACAATAAGTTTTATATTGGTTTGCATACCTGGTGAGGTGTATTCATTCCTTTCTCTTCATTTTTATTTTAATTAGATTTTGTATGTTCTTATTTTATATAACATATAATAATAAATAATCTACTATTTGTTTCATTTCACAAATTCACACTTGCACAATGTAATCTATATGCACTATACAACATGACTCAACATCACACAAGCTTCATGGACTTCACCTTTATAGGTAAGTTTAGGTACACTTTATATTTTTTTCCTTTATCCCAGTATTTCTCTTTGTTGCATAACTAGAATAAAGTTGGGGGGGGGGGGGAAATGTAGCCATATAAAATGCAAAATTTGGTTACTTGAGTATGGATAAAGACACCTAATCCATAGGTCCCCCTACTTGCTTGTACAACCATTTTAGGTTTTTTTTAATTGATTCCCAATCATGCACAACATTCCAAACTTAACCCTTATATAACCAAGTATCTCTTTCAAGTCTATATCCATCTCTCTAAGTCTCATTACCTATAGATAATAACACCTAACTTGGATAGGAGCATTAAAACCCAAGGTGTCTTGTTTCTAGTGCTATTATCTAAGTGCAAATTTGGCTCAAACGATCATATTTTTATGAATCCTTATCCTAATTCATGTTGTCTTAGCATGAATTCATTTAACCCATGATCATTAATTTCATTAAAATCCTTACATGTTCCATTTAAAAGGGTTGGCACTCATTTATAAGAGAGAAGCAAGAATACAAAGAAGTAAATTTCAACACTTTTCCCCATTCTCTACATACAACCTTCCAATATTATTCCAAGCTTATTCAAACCCTTCCAGTAGTCCCTAGTCTTTCTAATTACACCTAGTTTCACATCTAGTTGAATTTTCATACATAATTGCACTAAGCACTTCAATAAGAGAACTGCATTAGCTTGATCCCTCCTCAGAGTATTGGTATGTAGACAACATGCCCACACATGAGGTGTGAAGTGTGTCTAGCATATCTTTTACACAATAACCTCTTATTTATCTTTCCTAAGTTACCATTAAATTTTAAGCACAAAGAGATCCTAAGGATTTTAAGATTAAAACAAATTTATAATGAGCTTCATAGACTTCTAAGATTTGATATTTCACTGGCAGGGATATATCACCTAGACAATAATGCCAAAAAAGGACTATGTCACCGAATATTAGGGTGTCTCACTTTTGGTGCTCCTATCCAATCTAGAAAAAAACTCTAGGATCTTATTTGTGAGTCTCCCAATCTTGCATAAAAATTTCTAGACCCTGCAACATCCATCTCAATTAGTTTCCAACTAAGTTTTATTTTCTCTTTATTATTACTATTTTTAGAAAAGGTAAAAATATAATCTATTTACACAAATTAGTGGCTTAATTATTGTACATTATTTACTAATTTACCCTACTCAGACCTATTTATTTAATTAGGAATAAAATTCCATTATTTTGAAAAATAACGAAATAGTTAGCTACTATTACAATATCCTAACTCATGATCTACATTTTTGCCTAATAGTTGTGATATCATAGTATCTAGTTGTGATTTTGATTTCAACTAATTATGTAATTATGATTTTGTAAGAGAGTAGTAGTTTTATCTTGAAATAGACTACTAACTCTTTTCATGCAATATCTTTCAATATAAAGGCACCCCATTTATTTTCCTAACCTTTGTGTTTACAAGATAGGTACCAAAATCCTATATTTTAGTCTTGTGGCTTGTATTATGTGTTGTGTGATTTGATTGTTTATTTTTGTGTTTCCTTACATAGGTAATTAATTGATAAAGTCAATCATGTTTTTGCTTGTTTATCAACCTATTGAGTCTAGGATAACACATGACATGGAATTCATCCCCACACATGGGCTTAGTCACTAGGGTTTGGTGTCATGGATTTCATCACCAGACATTCAACCAAACTCTATGTTCTAGTAGAGTATAAATATCAGGAACAACTATTAATAGGTTAAGTATTTGACCCCATAGAGGTCATCAATGAAGGGGAGGAGTTAATTATTTGAACCAAGCATTAGACAACACCCTATATACAATTGGGCCCCATCCTACCTCTTTCACATAAAATTTTATTTATTTCTTAGAGGAAAGTTGAAAATTTTGAAATAAGGATGAGGTTAGTAGAACCTAGATTTGGTTTGTGCTTTGTGATCTAGATGGTTGTAGATACTCCTCTTTATCTTGGGAGGAATAACCTATAGATAAGAAAGCACTAAATAAATATTTGATTAGTTAGATAGTAGGGTGGATTGCCTAAAAAGTTAGATCCAAGAAGAATGATTTTGTTTAGAGGTTGGCAATCCACACTTTTAAATAATCAAGTTTTGGAAATGAAAGATAAATTACTTGCATAAATAATAAAATATACTAAAATTAAATAAAATAAGTGCTCAAAATAGATAAATTTGACTAATTATAGTAATAAATTATTATCTATTAATGCTAAATTAATTAGACATGGTTCATAAAATAGGGTGATGTTCTATGGTCAGGTAGAAAGTCAAAAAGTGGGATATGGTTAGGGTCTGATATGTCAAATAAACTTATTGTTGGAATTATCACATAGTGACCATTGATGGTTGGGTGAACCATCAGTGGTTAGGTGACCATCGATTATTGGGTAACCATTAGTGGTCATGGATAGACTATTAGTGGTTAGGGTGACCATCAATAGTTACTATGGGTTTTGGTCTGGGTAAAGGTAGATATGGTTGGGAAGGTTGTTGAGTGATTTTAGGAGGTGGGTTTAGGATAAATGTTGGTTGTGAGGAAGAAACAAAAGAATCAATTACTAAAAATAGATACTTAAGTCTTTTGTATGAATAATGTTGAGGTTGGTGGTTAAAAAACTTTTGTGGAGGTTGGGGCAATTTTGGTAGAGTGTTGGTGTCTTGGCTGTGATTGATGAATTATAGCACTTTGGATCTCTGACCTAGTTTCTAGAAGAATGCTTACAAAGGAGGTTCTCATACAATAAAATATGATAATTTTTTATTATTTTTTATGATTATTTCCCCTTCTTTTCACCTCTTCCTCCTCTCTTTTTATAGAAGGAAGGGAGAGGTGAAATAAAAATTTCAAACAAGGTGTCAATAAGTCATCTAATTTTACTCTTACTATGCATAATTATGCGAGTGGCTAAGAATAAAAAATCAAGGTAGAGTTGAGCTAGAGTTTAACCCTTAAGGTAGTTAAAAGGTTGATCATTGATGGTTTGTCCTAACTATCAGTGGTTAGGGGTTGGCTATCAATGATCAATAGGTTAAAGGTAAAATGGTCAAAGTTAGTCATTTTGACTTAGGTTTGGCACTTAAGGGTTGTCAAGTAGTCCTAAGGGGGTTTAGGGGTGGTTTAGGGGTTAGATCAACATCTAGAATTGTAGTGTGTGGATTTATAGTGTCTGCATTTTACTCCTTTTTGTTATGCATTTTATATCTATAATCTACAAAATAAAAAATGGATGGTGGGTCGAAGGTTTGGTTGTCTTAAGCATGGGAGGAGGTGTTCCCCATCAAAATAGGATTCGATGATGTGAGAAAAAATTGGGTGTGAGTTTGACAAGAAGTGAAGTGGTTGATAACATTGGTTGGTTTGGGTATTGAGGCATAAACATGTGCACAGAATGTGACTAAATGTGAAATCATATATTATGCATTGACTAGGTTACCATGGTTGAAATAGTTGGTAAAATAGGTGGTGATAGAAAGATAAATTACAAGTGGACCAAGTGACTACATTTAAGCATGGTGGTTAGGTTATACTCATAAACTCAAGTCTCCTAGGTAAGGTCAATGTATTTGTAGGTATCCAAGGTAAGAAGAGATCTTAGGAAGACATGATTGGGTTAGTGTGAAAAAGTGACATGAGTTCAAGTTTGTTTAATTATGTCAAAGTAGTCATAATAGTCAAAGTGACCAAGGAAAGGTCATTGCAAAACATGAAAAAAGTTTGGTAAAATGACCAATATTATGGTTGGTTCATTGGTGGTCTTGTAGTTGTTGAAAAAAATGTTAAGTTGCATTGGGAAAAAAGTTATGAGGTTGACCATTAATGGTTAGGGTCAACCATCAGTCCTAAAAGGGTGAGGTTAAAAGTCTAGCATGGTTTTTATTTGTTCATTTGTTAATTGCAACCTTTGGCACTTGGAATTTTATTATTGTGAGAAAAATGATGACAGTTGAGAGTGGGAGTGAATGATTAAGAGAAGTGTTGATTAGGTGTTTTGTTCAAGAGTTGACTGGGGTGAGGTGAAGGTTTGACTGATGAGGATGTAGAGAGGATACGGGAAGAGCACAGGGTAGGTAACAATTCTAAGGGCACCTCCATGTCGATGATCATGGAATGAGGTAGGGGTGTAATTAAATTTTTAATTTTTTGTGTTGAAATGGTTATTTGGCTGACTATGGGAAGGTTAGACCTAGGTTTAGAATTAGGGTTAGGGATAAGTGGCTATAATTAGGGATGAAAGTGGTAGATGGGGTAAAATTATGGAGGGGTAATATAGGTAGGAAGGGGTAGATGGGTTTAGATGAGCTTTTAATTTATTTTGGTTAAGGTTTTGGTAGGCTAAATATGTTAGGGTTAGGGTTAGATCATTGATGGTCACTACATAGTGACCATTAATAATCACTATCAACCATCATCGGTCAATGATTAACCATTGATAATCAATATGAAGCCATAGATAGGTCATTATATGGTGATCATCGATGATTGATGACCTAACCATCAATGGTCAATTATTGATTGAATATGGTTCTAAAAGGAATCATCACCACTCGATACTTGACCATCGATAGTCTATAAAAGAAGAATTATGGTATAAAAATTAGGGTTTAGGTAAACTAAGTTAGGTTTTGTAAGTCTAAGGTAAAAAATTAGAGTGTAAGGGTGTGTTTAGGAAAAGGTTAAGGCTAAATGGTTGGATAGATGAGGTAGGATAGGTAAATTCTAAGGTAAGTTTGTGGTGTAGTTTTGTAGAAGAAGTGAATAGGTAATAAGTAGTAGTTCATAAGTGATTTTTGATGAGCTAGGTGAACTAAGGTATTGGTATGACTATGAAGGTGAGAGAGAAGATACAAATATGAGATTGAGTATTATATTTTCTAGATGAGGTCCATCAAGTGATGATGAACTAGGAATGGGACCACTTATCAGTAGTAGTTTTAGGTGATATTAGGTATTATTAGTGCATGCCCTAAGATGTAGATATGTTAATAGAACTCATAAAGAAATAGGATCTAACCACTAACACATTAATTCTTCCTATAGGAGAGATGATGATCTTAACAGAGGATATTCACCAGACCGTGTGGCTATCATTATGAGGTGAGCCAATAGAACACATTGAGGGCAAGGAGTGGGACTAGTTCATGAGTGTGTTGTATGGTGATGATGTAGCACATGTAAGGTGACACATTGGAGGTCTACACTATGCACCCCTATATCATATGGATAAGGGCATGAAATGGGTTGTAACTATGATGATGGTGGTGGTGGTGGTGACTTTGTATGCATGGCTTGACTCAAGTAATAGTAGGTTTCTTTTATTATTATTAGGTGTTTTGGTTAGCATGGTGATGGATCAGATAGTGTGTGTTTGAGGACCTATCTTGTTAGTGTAGATATATCAAGAGCTCTAGGGATTTAGGGTGCATAGGAGGTATGATCTCAACATTGGGTTTATACTACACTTCTAGGATTATAAGCACATTAGAGTTTCTTGACCAGATGGGCTACCATGGCATGAATTTATTCATATGGACCTCAGGGTAGGGTTAATACGATGGAGGTATAACTATGCACCCATAAGACCCAGAAGAGGGACACATGATTTAGATTGGTATAGGAACTAATTAGATGCACTAGTGGTGGGTGATGTGGTATGGTGACTGTATGTCTAATTTCCTTCATGGGTTGGTCATATGAGATAGATTTTATCACTATAAAATTATAGGTGGATATATAGGAGGTGATATCAAAAGGTAGAGTTGATCCCTTTTGATAGGGTGAGGAGATAGTTTGGCCTAGTATATGATATACTTAGGGAGCTCCCTAGATATAGGATGGAGGATGTAAAGTTCCCATTGCCAAACCCAGAGCTAAAGGAGGTATTTATTGATTACGAGGATATATTGATAAGGGTTGAGATTGATGATGTAGGCATTACTAATAGATACCCCATGTGGTTCTTATCACACTATGATGTAGCCATTTTTAGAGGTGATGAGGGCTCTTAGGACATGAACATGGATTTATAGGTGGGGATGGTGATCACAGGGATGTGGATGCCTTAGATAGATAGGTATCAATTACTAAAAGGGATCAAGCACAAGTGGCACTAGTCATATTATAGGCATCCTTAACATTTAGGACTTAAGAGAGGGATTCATCACAAGGCCATGTGGCCACACTAACTAGGGAGAGGTATCAAGCTAGGGCTCAAGTAACCATAGTTACATAGGAGAGAGAATCTCTTATGTAAGTAGGAGGGCAAACACCAACACCTTTAGGACCACCAAGGACCATCACCATGGCAAGATATGTCATGATAGTGGAGGAGCTATGGTACTATGAGTCCTTGGATTTTACATGTCCCCTAGATGAGCCTAGATGCTATGAGGATAGAGTAAGGATCACTAGAGGGGCTAGCAGCATGACACTAGGTTAGTGAGCTACATTCACAAGGGGATATGAAGATTTAGGAGGTGGAGAGGTTTCAGGATGTAGTGGTAATCTAGGGTCTTAGACTATTATGAGACATATTTTTGATGTATAATATGATTTTGATACTAGTCTATGAGCTGATGTAGTGAGATGTATATGTATTTTGAGAGACATGTTCATTATTATATATATGACCACTATTTTGATTATGTGTGCATACTATATAGATGTGATCATTGTTCATGGTTTTTTTTTATATTTATTGATGTGATGTTTATGATGATTGTATTTATATGATTTATCATATTATGGTTTATGTTTACCCACTTAGTTAGGCATGTGATGATGTGGCTATTTAATTTATGCTCATGATGATATTTTATATTGATGGATGTTGTTTATGATCGATAATGTTTAGCTTAGTAGGACATAACTAGGATATTTGTGATTATTGTTATGTTTATGGATGATAATGATGGACTTTATATTCATGACATGTTTATGGGTTAATGGATCATAGTTTTATGGATGTGATAGATGGTAGGATGATTATGATGTTATGATTAGGTGATGTGATGTTTATGATATGATGATCTTTGTTATGATGAGATGCTTTTTTAGACATGTGGATGAATCTTTACTTTCTTACCTAGATAGGCATGTGATGGATAGAATATGTGGGTTATGTATGATTGTATTATGATAGACATTTTGAGATTAGTTGGCATTGTTGGTTATTTGGATGAGCTGATTGTCGTATTATTATGAGTAGAGACATGTTGAGGTAGATTGTATGTGATGAGTTATTGACTTATGATGTGATAAAAGGTAATTTTGTAATGATTGTATGTTTTTTATGATGCATAAGATGTTCTTGTGATTAAAAACACTTAATCAAGTCACGACATATAATAAAACACATAATTGGTTTTTTTAACTATTTTTAATGAGCTATATATGATTAGATGAAGGGGGTTGACATATAAAGGAGGTTGGATTAGAAAAATAAAATGTGAGGGAGATAGGATAATCAATATACAAACGTTGTAATGAATATATCAACAAGTAGATATGAAAGAATAAGAAGGCATGTTGCTTCTTATTTGATAAGGACTAAAACAAACTAAAGTACAATCAACTTATGAATATAAGTCATTCAAATTCTTCACATTAACATTAGTTAGTTTTTTTCAAAGGTTTCTTGATCACATAATATCAATTAAGCTCAAAATACCTTGCTTAAGGAATGAATAAAGAGGAGATGGATGAAAATGGAACCTTCTTGTGAGACTAGCTTGCCTCTTCTACAGGTCACCAAAGAGCTAGTATAAACAAGTCCATGTCATATAAGGTGTAGACTAATCTATGTGGGAAGTCTACTTATAAAATCTAATTGTGGTTTCTAAAATTATTTTTGTGTTTTCTGATTTTTGATAATGGGTCTTTTTATATTTGGTTATTGATTGGGAGAAGTTGATCGATGTAGGAAGCTTCCAAGAAACTGCTATACTTTGACAAATGCTTTACTCATTCATCCTTTAAGGGAGTGGTCTAAGTTTATGAGCTTTGTTTAAGGCTTTTTATATCCATAATTCAAAGGATAAATATACCTTATAGTGAGAAATTGTGATATGTTTTAGTAGATTTCCTTCAAGGGAGTAGTCTATGAATGCTTGGAATGACCCATATGAGTGTTGGTATTTTGTAATTTTTTTTCATTGAGTGTGTGTGTATGTGTGTGTGTTTTTTTTTTACATGGATTTAATTATATGGGCTTAAAAGGTTCACCTATATGAAGGAAAAATTAGAGAATAAGAAGGTTAATGATGGGTAAAAGAGGTTTAAGTGATAATGACCATGGGAATACATCATATAAGGGGATGAAAAGTACCATGAAGATCATGTAATGGGTAGAGCCATGATACCCATGTTCAATATTAAGCTAAATTTGTAATGGATAATAAAATTATTCAACTTTAATTATTTTTCCTTAAAAGAAAGAGATGAATGTGGATAAAAATAAGGGATGAGCTTAAGTTAGACAAAAATGTGAGTTCAATCCTGTTTAACAAAAGAAAAGATCTAGATGTGAAGCATTGAAGGGCTCAAGTTTTGATTTCCCTTCAAGAGAGGACAAATAGTAAGCTCCTAATCCATACTTATGCATTATGATATAAGGTCCAATCTAATTGAAATCAAAGTTTCCCTACTTACTTTGTTCCATATTGGTGACATGTTGATTTTCCTTTAGGATGAGGTCTTTGATATTGAATTATCGCACTTTAAGGTTATTTTTATAAGTCTACTTAATTCAACCTTTATATACATGAAGGTGGGTGAGTGTGACTAAATAAAGTTTGTCAAATAGATCAAGTTTTTTTAAATGTTCTTGACGATTATCATTCTCAGAAATGAAATCTTGCAAGGATATATGAAGAGAGGGAATTTGGACTTTAAAAGGTAAGACATCCTCTACTTCAAACACAAGATAGAAAGGGGTAGTACCCATAAGGTTTATAATGATAGTATGATATGCCCATAAGGTCAAAAGGATGTGAAAATACCAATCCCAACTAGATGCATTGACTATTTTAGTTAGCATGTTGTTGAGAGTTTTATTAGAGGCTTTATCTTGGCCATTAGGTTGTGAATGATAGGGCAATGAGAAACTTAACTTGATATAGAATGCATCAAAAATACATTATACTTGTTTGCTTTTGAAATAGTTTCCATTATTAATGATAATTTTATGAGGAATACTAAAATAATAGATGATGTGATGGTTGATAAAGTTGACAATCTTTTCAGCTTTGGTAGAGATGAGATGAATAACCTCTACCCATTTAGTGAAATATTTTATTGAAAGGATGATATAATGATGTTGATCTGAAGAATGGGGGTTAATTTCAATAATAAGATCCAAACCCCATTGTGAGAAGGGCAAGAGATCCTTGGATACTTGTTGATTATGGCTAGGTGCATAATGTAAATTGGCATGTTGTTGACATTTGACACACTTTTTCACATAATCATAAAAATCTTGGCTAAGGGTGGTAAAATAATAGCCAAGGAAAAAGATGCATTTATCAATGGTGAGGCCATAAAAGTGTCCCCGATAGATCCTATCATGCATTTCCCTGATAACATGAGAGGATTCATGACTGCATAGGCAATGGAAGAGGAGACCATCAAAGCCATGTTTATAAATAGTCCCCCCAGTATGGTATAACATGAGGTTCCCTAGATAAATGCTCTTAAAATATTCTTAGAAAGGTTGGGAGGGATGATGGTTAAGTTGAGATAGTTGAAGGTCTATTGGTACCAAATGTCAGGTTGGGTATCCTCCACATTAAAGATGGTAGGGAAGTCTCATTTGTCATAAGAAGGTGGGGTAAGGTGGTGGATAATGATAGATAGCTTAAAGTCAGAGGGTGCAAACGGGATCTAGGAAGCAAGAAAATCCATCATATTAGCAAATTTATTCATAAATCATGGAATGGATTAGATATGGTAGTGTTCAAATAATGCTAAGAGGACATCAGCTAGTTATTTTTACTATTTAAAAACATCATTATTTCATTTATAAGAGCTATATATTTGATTGACCATGAGTTGAGAGTCACCAAAGATGTTGATTGTTTTGACTTCTAAGGCCAAAATAGTTTGGAAACCTATCACTAGGGCTTCATATTTAGCCATATTATTGGTACATTCAAAATCAAGCTTAAAAGATAAAGGAAGAGGTTTTTCATTTAGGGGGATAAGGATGATACCATATCCCCCACCATGTTGACACTTTGACCCATCAAATAACATAGTTATTTGATAGGTGAAGTCAGTTTGATAAAGGGTCATAATGGACTCATCAAGAAACTCAAGGAGAGGAGATTGATTGTCTACTCAGGGTGATTTGGATAATTGGTAAGCAATAAATTTACCCTTAATTGACTTTTGTTTGAGGAACTCAAGATGAAATTCAACTAAAATCATAAGCCACTTATCCATATGTTGATTCTTGTAGGGCTTGAAATGCATGTATTTGAGTGGGTTAGTGTTGGTTATGACATAGGTTTTATGGTTGAGAAGGTAATGGTGATTTTTTTCCCATAAAGACCAAGGTGAGGCAAAGTTTCTCAGTATGGGTATATTGAGTCTCGTACTCTAAAAGTGTATGGCTAATGTAGTAGATGACTTAGTCTTTATGTTGTTCATCCTGATGAGCTGGCATTACCCCTAAGGAGTGGTCAGTGGCAGAAATATAAAGGTAAAAAGGTTCATATTCCTTGGGAGTAATGAGGATGGGTAGAGACAAAAGGTACTCTTTAAGCAAATCAAAGGCCTTTTGGTATTTTTTATTCCACTAAAAAGATACATCCTTCTTAAAAAGGTGGTTAAAAGGTTGGTATTGATTAAAGAGCTGAGAGGTAAAATGATGAATGGATTGGAGCTTCCCCTATAACTATAGATTTATTTAAGTGGGTAAGAGGAGGCATGTCAAGGATTGATTTGATTTTTATGGGATCAACTTTGATTCCCTAAAGAGAGATGATAAAGCCAAGGACCTTTCCTAAAAAGACCCCAAAAATACACTTCTTGGGGTTAAGGTGGACATGGTAATGGATGAGTCATTCAAAGATAATCTTAAGAATGAAAAAATGATCTTTATGACATTTGGATTTCCCAAGAAGGTCAATTATGATTTTATGAATAAGGTCATGAAAGATGTAGGTCATAGCGTATTGGTAGGTTACACCAGCGTTCTTCAATCCAAAAGGCATGACTCTATAATAGAAAGTCACCCATGGGGTGATAAAGGTGGTTTTGTGTTGATCTTTAGGGGAAATCAAGATCTGACTATAAATTGAGAACCCATCCATAAGAGATAACATCTCATGGCCAGCTATGAGATGAACAAGCTAGTCAATGCTTGGCAAAGGAAATTCATTCTTTGGGTAATCAAGTTTAAGATCACTAAAGTCCACACAAATGTAAATCCCCCTATGGATTTGGTGATAGGTATGATATTTGAGACCCATTGGGGATAATCAATGAGTTGAATGAAATTAATGGATAAGAGATGTTGAAGATCTTCTTTAACAAGAAGGGATATTCAAGGGTGCATTCATTGAATTTTTTGCCTAAATGGCTTGGCATCATAGTTGGTGATTATATTATGGGTAGTAATGGAGGGGTTAATTTTGGGTATGTCACTTCAATACCAAACAAATGCTATGTTATGGTCTTGCAAGAAGGAGGGGACATCTTGAAGCTCCTTGGAATTTAGCAATTGGCCAATTTTGGCAATGTGTGGGTTATCTGAAAGAACCAAGTTAATATCCATAGTGGATTTGTTCAACATGGTTGAAGTCTCAAGAGGGAGAGATTTTTGGATAGAGGAATCTTATTCACCAAAATAAGTGAGAATGGAATCATCATCCTAACACTGAGCAATATTAATGGTAGGAGAGTCATCCCCTATCATCTTAAGATGAGTGAGAGGAATGGTTACAATTACCCCATCTTTTTAACAAATCAAGAGTCTAAGACTAATCATGTTGATGAGAAAAAATTTAGGGGGGATGGTGTTAGAATCCTCAATTATCGATGGTGGAATGGTAGGTGAGGATGGGATTTCCTTATCAATGAAAGCAATAAGAGGTGGGTTAGTTTGCTTTTTTAGGTAGTGTGAAGCTGAGGCCATGCTTTTCATGAGGTTTTTGGGTCTTAATATAAATTAACTCATGTGGCCCATGTTTATACTAGGCTAGACCAAATCCCTTCCAAGCACACCTATAAATATATGTCTTGGCAAACTCTATTTATCTAGATAGAAAAAACTGGAGGTGAATGGTCAAGGTGAAAAAGAGGTGGTAGAAGTGTCAAGGGGTTTATCAAGTCACCTATAGATGAAATTGGTTTGACAATTTGAAGACCTAAAATAAAAAATGGCTCTAATAATGGTTATTGGTCAATATTCCCATACTCTTATAGAGTAGTAAAAGTGTCTAGTGTCAAAAGCTGATACTCCCCCAATAAAAGATGCTAAAAGATTGATTTTAAAGGGTTCATTATGGGGATTTGGGTGGAAGGGACAGATGAACTATTGGATGCTTCATTGGTAGAAGAAGATGGATATTCATCTTTTTTTGGTGAAGGCTTGTTGGATGGAGAAAGGAGAATGTCATTGGGTTGATACGTCATGTTGTATGGTGTAAAAGGACTTGGATCATTTTGTATGGTAACAACTTGACCTTCATGTTCTAATTTTATGCATCAATGTAGATTGGATGACACACATCCCATAGAATGAATCCAATGATATACCAAAAAAATGTTGTACTAAAACTCACCATCTACTACATATAATAGCTCAAGAAGTGTGTAGGCTCCTAGGCAAATGTGATGGAGAATAGTTCCTAAGGTTATGGCCATAGTATCATTGAATGATCAGAGTACTGCTAAGGTTTTTGACATAATGTTCTTGAGTAATTTTAGTTGGTTGTATGCAAGAGAGGAGATAATTTTGATGTTATCTCCCCCATCAATCATAACCTTCTTGATGTGGGTTTGGTTGATATACGTGGTAATTAAGAGGGGAGGATCTAGATCATCTGTATGGATGGATGATATTTATAAATCCTTAAAGCTAACAAGATTGGAAAGTTAAAGAGCTTTGAAAAAGGTTGATATAGGTTATGGGTCTTGTAGTTGGACCTCTATGGATTGCAAAGCCTCCATCATCACTTAGTAGTGATGGGGTAAAGTAATGACTGGTTCATTCAAACTCATCTTCATTGGTTTTTGGTGAATCTATTTTAGAACTACTAGTTGGATTCATTTAGAAGGCTTGGATTGAGGGGGACCCAAATTGGATACCTTGGTTTAGTTAAAGGTAAATGTGTTTGGTGTTGGCTAGTTATTAGGGGGTGTAAGAGGGATATGTCCTTGGAATGGACACCTTTGCCTTTCCCTTATCCTTTGGTTGAGCTTATGATCATGTGACCGCATGGATGGTATAGATTTTGGAAAGAATCAAGCTAGAGGATTGCTTTAATTTTGCTTCACTCTAAGGAGATATTGGAGGAGTAGGTAAGTGTTGTTTGATGGATATTAGTTTATGTATTAGTAATGGGTTCATAGGAGGCTCATTGAATAACAAGTGATCTTCATGGTATAGTTGATGGGATAATACTTGGAGAGATTTATAGTTCTCAGTATCATGCCCAAGTGTCCTATTGTATGAGCATACTAATTTTTCATTATACTAGGATGGTTTAGGACTATATGGTTAAAATGGTCTAATAGGTGGCAAGGTTAAGCAAGATGCTTTTAGTAACCTCTACAAGATGGTTGAGTAAGATTCGGGTAAAGGTGACAAAGGCATGGAGGTCTTAGGTTTGGTAGTTGAGATGGAAGCACTTTTAGGAGTAAGTTTGATGGTAAGAGATTTAGGTGAAAGAACATTCTTGGTAGATGGTTTTGGTATGGATGCTTGGGGGTGAAAGGTGTTGGGGTAGATGCTTGAGAAATAGGTGGTTGGGCTATAGAAGGTCTGGTGAAAATAGGTGAGAATGAAAGTAGGAGTGATGGTGTAACAAAAAGTGGTGGTTGGGTTTGGGTGTTGTCTGGGATGGTTGGTTTCCTTTCCAAGGTAGAAGGGTGAGGTCCCAAAATAAAAGGCAAAGTGAAAAGGGGAGGCAAAGTTTTGGTTTTTAGAATGTTGGGTGCTTTCACCTTTTTTTTGGCTTGGTTTGGGGTTTATTTGATAATTTTGGTGAAGTTAATTCCAATTTAAATGAGGGGTAAATAAGGTTTTAAATAGGGAATATGCCAAGGTTTTTGATGGGATTGGTTGGAATGGTAGAGGGTGACTTGGTTATTTTAGGTGGAGTTAATTTTGATGGTTCATAAATGGTTTGACTAGTAGAAGTTTTCAATGGTTAGATTGTGATGATAGTGGGTTCAAAAATGGAAGTGAAAGTTTGGGATGATAGTCATGTGGATGGAGGCTCTTTCTTGGTTGGGTAAGGAAGCTTGAGATGATGCCAAAATGTGGCACAATCTATGTTGGGTTGAAATAAGTACTCTAAGTTTTGAACTAGTCTATAGAAAGGCTTATAGATGAGTTTGATCCCTTCAATATTGAGCTTAAAGGTCAAACCCATGGGTGGAGAAAGAGAAGTGGTTACTTCATCCTTTTCTTAAATCAAAGGCTCCAAGGTTTGGGAAGATGAATCTCCTATCGGAGAGGTAAGTAGTTTGATCTCTTCCTTATAGATGCTTTCTAAGGGAAGGATGGATTATTATATGATAGAGGAGAAGGATATAGTGGTAATGTCTACCTCTTTTGGTATGTCTTCCAAAAGAGAGGTGGGTGAATAAAATACCTCAATGAGTGGAGAAAGTGAAGGGGTTGTTTCCTTGGTCTCATTTTCCAAAGAAATAGAGAGTGAATCCACTACCTAAATAATCAGAAGTGAAGGAAAGGTAGTTTCATCAATGGTTTCCTTAGCAATGAGTTAACTAAGAACTTTGTTAATGGTATGGAATTCATGGTTGTGAGAGGATTCCACTCTCTTATTTTCATTGTTAATATAAGGGGCATGGTTGGGAAATGGTTATCTAAATATGTTAAGTGATTGATTTGGGGGTACATTGAGGTTATCCAACACAAGTTCCCCCTTATTGGTGAGATTTTGGATGATGTTATTGAAGTTATTACACCTACTAACATCATTTCTAATGACATGGTGGATGGCACACAATTTGATTTCCTTATACCAACTAGGTATAGGATGAGAGGAATCAAATTTCCATGGGGGTTTGATCGATGGAAGTTTTCTAATATTTAATTTAAATAATGTTTTCAAGACTAAAGCATATGACTCCCCTATCAAAGTAATTTTTTTTTAGTTGATGCAGTTTGTGTTTCTAGTATTATGATTAGAGGGACTAAAATAGTTGGATTAATTAACAATAGGTGGATGGGTAGTTTTAAGGACAACCACATTTGTGGTTTCATTATTTTTGGAGATATCATTGGTTTGGAGGAGGGGACCTCATTTGATTTGAAGGTGGAATTATTGTTTCTCAATTTTAACTTCCCCTCATTAATGGCTCTATTATATAATTTTTTTGCCATGGTTAAATCCTCATCAAATGTCCTAAAGCTCTGAAATCATAAAGTAGAGGAGATGTGTTTGGCACAAACCTGGAAAAGAGTTTAATTAACTCAAGTTAAGTAAAAAAAGAGAGTTGATTTATCAAGCTTCTCCAATAGGCTACGAAGTTGGTTATAGACTCATCATCAAATTTTTAAATGGAGTAGAGATCGGTGATGGAAACTTTCTTAGAGATGTTTATGGAAAAGTGATCTAAAAAATTCTAAGCTATTTGGTCAAAATAAAAGATGGAGTGCTTTGTAATAACACTGTACCAATCTAGTGCCAGACCTAATAGAGACATGGGGAATATGTAAAGAAGGAGAGCATCATCATAGTTAATCAAATGGAAATAATGCCTAAATTCTCTCAAAAAATTTTGAGGGCCTTCCTTTCTCTAAAATTTTGAAAATTTCAAAAGTTCTCATTAAGGAGGATAAGGTCGAATCGGGATGGATGGATGAATTTGTTCATTGTAGATTTGGTTGTAAGATAAGTGGTTATGGGCATTGAACATTGATGACTCCAAAGTAATAATTTTGCCCATTAACATTTTGACAAAGTCCATTTTTGTTTGTGCACCACCATAGTTGTATGGTAGATTATGTTGGGTGTAGGTAGGTACAACATACGGGTAGCTAGTAGTGGGTTCAGAAGCTATCACATATTGGTATGTGGACATGGGTACTTGGGATGACACCACATATGAATATATTGAAATATATAGTTGGATGGAAGGTATAGGCAAATACCCTTGTGGGTTAAGGATGTATCTCAATTTTCGTACGATGATCACCTATTAAGGGATTAATGCAAGTTGGGTAGGAGGTATGATCGGGTTGGTAGATAAAGGATAGATGGTAACTTTGGTATTAATGAGTGGAAAGGTAGAAGGTATGTAAACCATCAAGTTATGGAATAGAGGGGAGGTATGTGGATTTGGGATAAGAGGAATGGTGATGACACTAGTAGAGAGTACTCTCATGGTAATGAGAGTACTGGTACCCAAAGGTTAGGTTACTCCTATAATAGAAGGGTTGTTAATTAGGGTGGAAGGTGTTTGGGTGTTGGTTGGTTGGGTGGTATGATTTTGGATGGTGGTATTAGTGAGATTATTGGTATAAGATGATGCCTAGGTGACTAAAGGTTGGGTGGTGATGGTGGTAATAGAAGAATCTCCCATAAGGTGGGATACCATGCCATAGGGTGAGTCAGTAGGTATAACTGAAGCATGGGTACGATGAGATATGGTGTTAAGATAATGTTAGAGGGATATGTGGTTGTTATCCAAAAAGGTGGAGAAATATACATCACTTTGGGAAACCATCCAAGGGATGTTAGGACTTCCAGAAGGATGGGGTGAACTCTCTACATCTAATATGTACTCCATGGTTGAGGGAGAAAAGGAAGATGGATGGTTAGGCGGTGGATGTTGACTTGTTTGGTTTCTCAGTTGTTGCCTAGTTAAAACAATGAAGATAAGGAAAAGAGGGAGATACATGAAATCTCACAACTCAAACAAATAGAAGACAATAAAAATTTAAGGAAATATAACACATACTAAATCATGTTAAATCCTAAATTTCTATTTAGTCTCTCTTACGGCTTATGCTTTAAGTTTTAAGAATTGTGTGGCTCAATGTGGCTTGTAGATTAGGTACTAGAAAATAAGTCTATGGCTGGTTTCAGGTTGTGTTTAGGCCCTCAAGATCTGTACTAAAACTTGGTATGTGGCTTGATATTGGGGCCCGCCCCCTCACTTCACATATAATAGTGATAATGGTGTTGGGTACTTAGCCAAAATATATCAATTTGCTAGAGATTATACTCAGCCAACATACTGAGTTGGTTCTCCCCTTGGTGGTGAAATCCAAGTAGGATAGCTAAGAAAGGTGATTGTTAGGTGATGAAATCCTAGTTAGACCTTATATTAAAGTTTTTAAGTTTGATTAAGTGTAACTGGTTTGGTCTTGTGTGTGTGATAAGAGTAAAGCTATGATTAATTCACTTGATTAATTAAGCTATGTGAGATAAAATAAGCAAGAAAAATAATGTATGCAGTAAATTTTAAGCCTAAAATGAAATTTTGATTTCATTATATGAGTAGATAAATAAGAAGAAGAAGAACTTAGATGCAAATATGGACCCAAGAAAAGACTCAAAGGTCCAACTGGGTGTGTCATTATGTTTCACATAAATTATTTATTTATTAGAGGAAAGCTTTAAAAATTAAAATAAGGGTGAGGTTAGTAGAACCTAGATTTGGTTTGCACTCTATAATCCAGATGGTTGTAGATACTCCTCTTTGTCTTGGGAATAATGACATGTAAATAATAAAGCACTAAATAAAAATTTGATTAGTTAGATGTTAGGGTGGATTGCCTAGCAAGATAGATCTAAGAAGCATGAGCTTCCTTGGAGGCTATCAATCCACACTTTTAAATAATCAAGTTCTAGAAATGAAAGATAAATTACTTGCATAAATAATAGAAGATACTAAAATCAAATACAAGAAGTGATTCAAAGAGATAAATTTGACTAATTATATAAATAAATTATTATATATTACTTCCAAATGAATCAAATATGGTTGAAAAAATAAGGTGATGTTCTGTGGTCAAGTAAAAAAGTCAAAAAATGGGATTTGGTTAGGGTCTGATAGGTTAATTAAAATTATTGTTGGAATTTTCACATAGTGACCATCGATAGTTGGGTGAACTATCAGTGGTTAGGTGACTATCAACAACTGGGTAAGCATTGTGGTTATGGATATACCATCAGTAATCAAGGTAACCATCAATGATTACTATGGATTTTAGTCTAGGTAAAGGTAGATCTGGTTGGGAAGGTTGTTGAGTGATTCTGGGAGGTGGGTTTAGGATAAATGTTGATTATGAGGTATAAACAAAGGAATCACTTACTAAAAATAGATACTTAACTCTTTTGTGTGAATAATGTTGGGGTGGGTGGCTGAAATCTTGTTATAGAGGTTGGGGAAATTTTGATAGAGTACCGGTGTCTTGGCTATGATTGATGAATTACAGTGCTTTAGATCTCTAACCTAGTCATTGGAAGAATGCTCTTAAAATAAGTTATGATATAATAAAATCTGATAATTATTGATTCTCTCTGATGATTATTTAACCTTCTTTTCACCTCCTCTTCCTCTCTTTTCATAAAAGTAAGGGAGAGGTGAAACAATAAGTTCAAACAAGGTGTGAAGAAGTTGTCTAATTTGAGTCTTAACATGAAAAATTATACAAGTGGATAAGAATAAAAAAATCAAGGTGGAGTTAATCTAAATTTTAACCCTTAAGGTAGTTAAAACGCTGACTATTGATATTTTATCCTAACTGTCGATGGTTAGGGGTCGACCATCAGTGGTCGATAAGTTAAAGGTAAAATGGTCAAAGTTAGTCATTTTGACTTAGGTTTGGTGGTTAAGGGTTGTCAAGTGGTCTTGAGGGGGTCTAGGGGTGGTTTATGGGTTATCTCAACATTTATAACCATAGTGTGTATATTTTTAGTGTCTACAGTACCTTCACATATATCAAAGACTCCCTTATAAACCTTTATGTAAACCTAGCTTAAGACCTTTCGACTGTAATAGATGTTTTGTTTTCAGATTTAGGATCAAATCCTAAGAATTCATTAAGTATAGATGAGGTTGAGAGGGTTTTGTTGATTCCATAATGGGTCACCAACCTATAGCCTCACCTATAAATCCATTAGATAATGTGAATGTCATGTTACACACCCTTTTCAGTTTATTAAATTAGGACTTTTAGTTGAGTGTGTTTTTTCATGTTGTGCTTAAACTTGTATTCTTTATGAACCAATTTGGCCACTCCCTTTTTTTCTAAAACACTAAGACATCCTTAGGATTAAAACCCATTCTTTAATCAAATCAAACTTTTATCTTGTATCTTTCATTCACCCCTTTTGAATATAACTTTAGTCTTGAATCTAAAATTTTAGTGGTCACCCATCCCTCCAATATTCATTACCATCTTTTGACTAGGTATTATCAACATACATAACCTTTAAAAATATTTAATCTATCACCCATCACTTCCTTATCATTTTCCTCTTAATACTCAACACCCATCCAATCATCCCTTTGATAGTGTGAAAGTTATTTGATCACATCATCTCCTTAGTCTCTTTGATAGATTAAACTCTTGTAGGGTTTTTATTTTTTGTAATCCGTGGTCACTCTAATATTCACATCTCTAAAAACACCACATCTTCCTTTACCACCATTAGATTTGATTTCAAGACCAAATTACTATTCAAAGTCACATCATCTCCTATCACACCTAATCACTTTTTCCATTCAATATGCCAATCCAAACCCATGACTAAATTATTAAAATGGGACAAGGATACAACAAACATAATGACTTATTGATGAACTAAGATGATCAAAATTAGGATCATGATTATACACATAGTGATATGGACACTCTCGAAGGAGAAGAGACCAATTCACAAATGACTTCTTCCATAGTGATGAAGTTAGATCTCAATTTGACTAGTATATATATGAAAACCATGACCAAATTCTAGATCAAATCATCATAACTGGGGGGAAATTACCCAAATCTTTGACTGAAATCTTTTACAACATTAGATCTTCCCATCTACTCATCCTAATACTCCCTATCAACATGTCTATACTAAGCATGCATCTAAAGAAGAACTTATGGAGCATGAACAAGAACTTGAAGACCAATAATAATAAATCCCTCTCCAAAATAAAAACATCGAGGCTAATAGGAGATAAACTACCTTAGAATATCGATTGGATTAACTCGCATAACAAACTAATTCATTAACCTCCCAATTCTATACACAAAATCAATGACCATCTTCCCCAAGACAAAATATCCATAACTCCAATAAACCACACACAAGTCATGCCCAAACCCTTAATCCTCTTGGGGATCCATCATTTTCACAAGAATAGAAAGTGATGAAATAAACTCTCCAATAAATTTAACCTCACACACAAGTGATGAAATATAAATATTAAGATTTTCATTCTTCTCACTTAGACATGAACATTCTACAAACTACTTTCACACCTCACTTTGAGGTACCCAAATTTGAAAAATATTGAGGGAAAGGTGACCCCCATGACCATGTTTAGTAATTTTATGTGGATTGACATGAGGTTATATATAATGACACCTAATTACTAAGACTTTTTCAAAAAAGTCTTACAGGACCAACACTGGAATGGTTCATGCATTTACCAAAAGGGTCTATATCTAGTTTTGGACAATAGACTAAATAATTTGTGAGACATTTCTCATTTAACATAGAAAATGATGTCTCCATTATAGAACTCTACAACACTAATCAAAGGAATGGGGAAAGATTGGCTTTTTTATTACAACACTAGATAGGCTTGGCAAGCCAATTTCAATGCACAGTACTAGAAAAAGAGTTGGCCAAAATATTTGCTAACAACCTCAATGTAGAGCTAAAATATCAGTTAAAAATCTAATGTGTCAAAACTTTTAATGAAATTATTGAAAATGGGATACAAATTGAGAAAGAACTTATTAAAAAGGGAACAATTAAATTATACACCTGAAATGAGCATAATCAACATCAATATAATTCCTTTTAGAGAAAATAAAAAATCTTCAATAAGAATAAGAATGTTGTGGGTGACAAAGTTATAGATTCCAAACAACATGTTCAAACTATGCAAAAGAGGACTCCCATAGATCAAAAAAATGTCTCCTCCATTTAAGTACCATGAGGTAAGCCAAAGCATAATACATTTTGGATTTGTTATATAGGCATGAAAAAATTGTAAGGTATGCATTTTTTGAGAACACTGGTTAAAATAAAAGTTGTTAAAAATCAGTGTGAATCTAGCTAGGGTGTTCAGCATAAGATATTAATTGTGTCAGAGGATCTGTTATATTTGACCCTGAGCCAACTTGTACTACTATCTATTTAGTTAGGTAGACCAACCTCTTACCATCTTTGGAGTGCCTATTGAAGTGGTCCTTCAATAATTGATCATTGCTAACATGATTACTCTTCTTGAAATCTGACCTTTGGATGATAGTAAACCTTGACTTGATTGATATCATGAGTATGAATTTTGTCAATATCATAAAGTCAAAGGTCATGACATATAAAAATTCATGCAATTAAAGCATTATATTCAAGATCTCATTGAAAAATGTGATATTGAAGTGGAGGGGGAGAGTACTCCTAACTAGTCAAAAAATCAGCAGCTTAGTATTTATCAAGACCCTTTACCAAAGCATCGTCAAAGACAAGAGAAGTCATCCAAAGAACAAGGTCAAGAATCCAATTCTAATCACATATACTATCATGACATCCCATACCACTATGTCAATACCATTAAAATTTGTATCTTCCAATACCCCACTCCACCATCATCCACTATATTGAATATCAATTGGGCTACAACTAACTACATGGTTACTACCTAACATAGCAAAATCATATTTCCTTCGACACCACCAAAGGACCCATATACATCTACATCTCAAAAGGTCAATATTTTCAATAAAATTTTGATATCTTTTGAGAATCCTTATGATACATCAAACAACTCATTAAGGACCCCACTCAAATCTCACTCATGGATCTTCTCAAAACATCATCTAAGCATCGGGAGATCCTCAATCAAGTCTTGAATAATCTAAAAGTCCCACAAGATATTGACACTAGTCAGTTACAAGCATTGGTGTGTCATTTATCTCCTTTACATAAAATCACATTTAGTGCCTAGGACATACCTCCCATTGGCCCACATCATAACTACTCATTATTCATAGAAATATCCATCTTCAACCACCACATTCCCCATGTACTCATAGATGAAGGGTCTACTTTGAAATTATGTAATCTAGATTTCTTAAATAAATTATGGTATTTTGAAGCTGCTTTGGGACCTAATGTAATCATGATTAAAACATATGATTATAATGAATAGCTATTTTTAGGCACCATCTATTGTGAGATTCATGGTACACCAGACCTTGATTCAAATTATGGATGTTGATTTGCCATATAATCTACTGGTGGGTTGCTCATGGATCCAAGAGATGAAATTAGTCCCATCCACCCTTCACCAATGTTTAAAATTACCTCACTCTAGCATAAAAGTCACCATTCCTAAGGAAATTGATCATTTTTGTAACTACTATCTTATAATTTTTAGGAGCATGTGATTTCATGCCTTCCAACGATCATAAAAAGGGCTTTTCCATTAATCTCTACTAATCAACTTATTTTGGGGAACAAAAAATGCCCCTTAACTAAATTGAAGAAGAGCCACTTTAAATTATATAAGATTTTCCACCTATCTTGGATGAATCAGAAGGTTATACTAAAATAGACTCAAATCTCCCATAAGATTTTACTTCTAAAACCCAAAATTTACCATTGTTGCCAAACTATATTCAGGATCACTCACTTTATCTCATTGAGGAGGTAATTAAAATAAACATTAGAACTGAAGAACATCCTAAAATAGTCAAACTATGAGTACCTCTCACACCTGAGGAATGTTAAATTGCTAGATGTCTTTGCATGGTGCTATTCAGACATGTCAGGACTTAATCCCTCTTTGGTTGTGTATCATTTAGTTGTTCAACCTCATGACAAACCAATCAATCAAAAATTAAATAAGATGTACCCTAAAGTGGCCTTACTAGTTAAGGAGGAACTATAGAAATTCTTGAAGTAATATTTATCTAACCCATTGATTACTCCAATTGGATATCCAACATTGTTCTTGTGGCCAAGCCACAAGGGGGGATTCATATTTATACTCACTTTTGGGACATAAATATGGCATGTCATAAATATGACCTCCCTCTCCTAAACATAGATATGATCATGGATTCAATATCTGGGTATGAAATGTTATCCCTCATGGATGGCTTTTTGGGCTACAACCAAATCAAAATCATGCCTATGAATCAGCATAAAACAACCTTCATTACTCTATGGGGGACCTTTTATTATCAATTCATGCCCTTCAATCTCAAGAATGTAGGTTCTACCTATCAACAGGCCATGAATTTTATATTCTATGATATGACACATGTCATTATGGAATATTTTGTTAACAATATTTTATGGAAGTTATGATCCAGGTAACAATTTAGGCGACAATTCAGGTGACAGGTCCACTCCAATTAATGATGAAAATTCTGGGAGCCATAACTTTTGCACCATAACTCCAATTGACTCACCATTCAAATCGTTGGAAAGATAAGAATGAAGAGAACACAGTGAGATGGTATAGAGATTTTCTTGATGAATTTTTACCCTATAAAACCCAATGGGAGTGCCCCAAATTTCAATTTTAGTAGTGTAGTCTAAAATTTGTAAGTTTCTAAAAATAGTAATTCCTTAAATTTTATATTGATGTAAATCATGAAAGTCAAACCAATCCATATCCCTCAAGATTGGTGACCTTCCACATCCTCCCCACAGCTTCAAAACATGTATAAATGAAGATGTAACCTGAAATAGAAATCAAACATCTCTTTTAAGAGATAAGCATATGTTTGGGTCTACAAATTTGATCAATAAAACATCTCTTCTTAGAGATAGCATTTTTTGAATTGTCTTGTTATTATTTCTTGAATTATATTTCAACCAAAGCTTTTCAAGTTTAGGATTAAGTTAAGACTCAGATATAAGAATCATATGGTCCTACGTAGAATCTTTAAGTAGGTGTGTGTGTTAGGAGTGTGGAGCTAAAAGCTTCACCAAGGAGCATAGACAAACAGGTTCGGGCCTACACAGACGCCGGCGTCGGTCAGGAGTGACCGATGTCGGTCAGTTGCAGTTACAGAGGCACCGACGTCGGCAGTATGGTCGGCCGGTGACGGTCACAGGCGAACAGGCAGGAACCGACGTCGATTACTTGCGTGTACAGAAAGCGATTTCCGAGGACAGAAGCGAGTGTTTGCATGATGAGTTTGAGTTGTAGACTCAAGCTCGCGTCTCTATTGTTAGCAATGTTATTTTTAGAGCCCTTGTTGAAGAGGCTTAACTGTTTGTTGTAAGAGCATGCTCAAGTTTCCTATTTCTATATGTAGGAGAGATCTTCTAAGCTATTGTATGATGAGAGTGTAATTGAGTATGAGTAGAACATTGTGAATGTTTGAAGGACAGTACTTGAGAGAGAGCTCTTGAGGAATAGAGATCTAGTCAGAGATCTTGTGTGCATCTGAGAGAGGTGTGGAAGAACAAAGTTCTTCATTTGTATTCCTATTGTAAAGAGTTTTTAATACAAGTTTTCAGGGTGTTTTCTTGTATATCTTGTTCTGTGCTATTTATCATTTCAGTTACTTATCTATCTGATTTATTTCTGCATTCATTGCTTTCATAAGTGTAATACATTGTTGGTTGATCCCCAACAAGTGGTATCAGAGCTCAGGTTCACTAACAGATGGTTCAGATCTGTGTAGTGTGTTCGGATTACAGGTTGCTCACAGGGATTTCTGTTTGAGTGGGAGAAGCAATGGCAGAGGAAAGTAAGTTGAGAATGGAAAAGTTTAATGGCAAGAACTATCAGCACTAGAGAATGCAGATAGAGGACTATCTGTATCAGAAGGATCTTTACTTACCGTTAGATGGGATAGCAAAGAAGCCCAAGGACATGGAGGATGAAGAATGGGAAGTTCTTGACAGAAAGGCTCTTGGGTCTATAAGACTGAGTCTGGCCTCCACTGTGATATCTAATTTGTCACAGGCAAAAACTACGGTAGAGTTAATGACCACGTTAGCAAATTTGTATGAAAAACCCTCCGCTTCAAATAAGGTATATTTGATGAAGCAGTTATTTAATTTGCATATGCAAGAAGGTGGATCTGTTTCTAATCACCTGAATGATTTCCATGGTATTGTTAATCAGTTAAGTTCTGTGAATATTGTATTTGAAGATGAAATAAAGGCTCTTTTAATTTTATGTTCTTTGCCTGAAAGCTGGCATGGCTTGGTAATGGCAGTTTCTAATACTGCTTCTGCTTCGAATATTTTAAAAGTAGAGGATGTGGTTAGTGTTATTTTGAATGAGGAAATTCACAGGAAAAGCACAGAAGAGACTTTTGGGACATCCGGGAACGCTTTAAATTTTGAGAGCAGAGGAAGGCAAAAAGAAAGGAGCAAGAGGAGATCAAGATCTAAGTCTAAGGGAAGAGGCAGATCCAAATCCAGGAATGGCAGAAGGCCACAATGCTGGAACTGTGGAAAGTTGGGGCACATAAGCAGAGATTGCTGGTCAAAGCCTAAGGAGGATAATCAGCACGAAGGAAAGGAAGAGACAAAGGTTGCAGGTATTGCACAGGATGCTCTTATTTTCTCTTTGCATAATAATATAGAATCTTGGGTATTAGATTATGGTGCATCTTTCCATGCTACCCCCAACAGAGAATATTTCAGTGACTATGTCCATGGAGATTTTGGAATAGTGTACTTAGGGGATGATGAGCCTTGTAAGATTATTGGCAAAGGTAAAGTGCAGCTAAAGATGCAGAATGGCAACACATGGGTGTTGAGGGATGTGATGCATGTTCCTAGCTTGAAGAGAAATTTGATTTCTGCAGGTAAGCTAGGTGATGAGGGTTGTACAGTAACTCTCACAGCAGATTCTTGGAAAGTGACCAAGGGTTTGTTATGGCCAGAGGTAAGAGAGAAGGTACTCTCTATTTGTGTAATTGTATTACTAACAAATCTCCTTCAGTTTTATCTACTTCAGATGTGGATGCTAAATTGTGGCACTCAAGGCTTGGCCACATGAGTGAGAAGGGGATGTCTATCCTTAAGTCTAAAGGTATGCTTTCAGATTTGAAAAGTATGGATCTAGAATTTTGTGAGCATTGTGTGTTTGGAAAACAGAAAAGGGTTAGTTTTCTAAAGACTGGGTCTACTAAGAAAAGGTAGAAGTTGCAGCTTGTTCACACAGACGTGTGGGGACCGGCTCATGTAGCCTCTATTGGCGGATCACAGTACTATGTTACATTCATAGATGACGCCACAAGAAAGGTATGGATCTACTGTATTAAAAAGAAATCTGATGTTTTTGAGACTTTCAAGATTTGGAAAGCCATGGTTGAGAATGAAACAGGCAAAAGATTAAAGTGCTTGAGATCTGATAATGGCGGTGAGTTCTGCAGTCTTAAGTTCAAATTGTATTGTTATATAAATGGAATCCGTAGGCAAAGGAAGGTTCCAAGGACACCTCAGCAGAATGGTATTGCTGAAAGGATGAATAGGACTATTATGGAGCGTGCAAGATGTATGAGATTGCATGCAGGGTTTCCCTTAGAGTTTTGGGTAGAAGCAGTTGACACCGCAGTGTACCTGATCAACAGAGGACCCTCTACAGCTCTAGATGGTGGAATTCCAGAAGAGGCATGGATAGGTAAAAAGGTTGATCTCTCATATCTCAAAGTTTTTGGTTGTGAAGCCTTTGTGCACATAGATAAGGAAAATAGAAAGAAGCTTGATGCTAAGTCTATGAGGTGCACGTTTATAGGCTATGGCTCAGATGATTTTGGTTTCATATTTTGGAATCTAGGAACTAACAAGGTAATCAGGAGCCGTGATGTTGTTTTCAATGAAAGAGTGATGTACAGTGATCAGACAAGGAAGCTAGATCAAGCTGGGCAGAGCAATAATGAGTTGGACGAAGTCATGGTCCAAAATGAGCTCGCGGGAAAAAGAAATAATCACTTACAGGAAAACACAGAGACTGACGTCGGCAGGTTTGGAACTGGCGTCGGCAGTACAGAAACTGATGTCGGTCATACAGAGACCGACGTTGGCAGACCAGGCACCGGCGTCGGCCAGGAAGAACCGGCGTCGGCCAGTAACAGGTCTACAGGTGGCCGAGGTCGGTCACTGTCAGAAAATTTGGGTGGACAAATTGTGGAAAACGAGTCCAAGACACCAATCAGGAGGTCTGAAAGGGTAAGTAAGCCTCCAATTAGATATTCTCCTTCTTTATATTATTTATTACTAACCGATGGTGGAGAACCAGAAAGTTTTGAAGAAGCTTTACAGGTGGAGTCCAGGAGTAAGTGGGAGCGTGGCATGGTTGAGGAGATGGAGTCCTTAAGAGAGAACCAAACATGGGATTTGGTTGAATTGCCAGCGGGTAAGAGAACACTGAAGAACAGGTGGACTTATAGGTTGAAGGAAGGTGAGGATGGACAGATGAGATACAAGGCCAGATTGGTTGTAAAAGGATTTGCACAAAAACCAGGTATCGACTTTGGTGAGATTTTTTCTCCAGTTGTTAAGATGACTTCTATAAGGGTTGTATTGTCTTTGGTTGCTTTTGAGGATTTGCATCTTGAGCAGCTAGATGTTAAAACAACATTTCTTCATGGAGATTTAGATGAGGAAATTTACATGGAACAGCCAGAAGGTTTTGAGGTCAAGGGTAAGGAGAAACTAGTGTGCAGGTTAAAGAAAAGCTTGTATGGCCTCAAGCAAGCTCCTAGGCAATGGTACTTGAAATTTGACAGGTTTATGACTGAGCATGGCTACAGTAGATGTCAATCAGACCATTGTGTATATTTTAAGAGATTTGATAACGGTAGATACATTATTCTATTGTTGTATGTAGATGACATGTTGGTTGCAGGGTCTCACATGCAGGACATCTCTGAGCTTAAGGTGAAGTTAGCTCAAACGTTTGCTATGAAGGATTTGGGAGCAGCTAAGAAAATCCTTGGCATGAGCATTAAGAGAGACAGAGAAAATCACAGGTTGATATTGTCTCAAGAAGATTATGTGGATAGGGTGTTGAAACGGTTCAACATGCAGGATGCGAAACCGGTAAGCACACCTTTGGCAGGACATTTCAAGTTAAGTAAAGAACAATGTCCCAATTCACATGATGAGGTAGAGTACATGAATAAGGTTCCATATTCTTCCGCGGTAGGAAGTTTGATGTATGCAATGGTGTGTACTAGACCGGATATTGCCCAAGCAGTGGGAGTAGTAAGCAGGTATATGGCCAATCCAGGAAAGGAGCATTGGAAAGCAGTACAATGGATCCTTAGATATCTGAGAGGAACCAGCAATAGACACTTATGCTATGGAGGTTCAGATACTTCTCTACATGGCTATGTAGATTCAGATATGGCAGGGGATTTGGATGGCAGGAGGAGCACCACAGGTTATGTTTTTACTGTAGGTGGAACGGCAGTTAGTTGGATTTCTAAGTTGCAGAAGGTTGTAGCCTTGTCAACTACAGAAGCAGAATACATTGCAGCTACAGAAGCTAGCAAGGAGATGATATGGATGACACGGTTCATGGAAGAGCTTGGAAGGGAGCATGGGAGTTGCAGATTGCATAGTGACAGTCAGAGTGCAATCCATTTGGCTAAGAACTCAGCTTTTCATTCTAGAACCAAGCACATACAGCTAAGGTACCACTTCATACGGCAGGTATTGGAAGATGGTGAGTTGAAGCTGGAGAAGATCCATACAGACAAGAATCCTGCTGATATGCTAACAAATCCGGTTACTAAGGAGAAGTTGAATCTTCATTCAACTTCTGTTGGTCTTCATGATTGAGTTGAAGATGGAGGAGCTAGAAGATGTTGCTGTACAGGTACTGGTGCAGCTGGTTTATCTCCAAGTGGGAGATTGTTAGGAGTGTGGAGCTAAAAGCTTCACCAAGGAGCATAGACAAATAGGTTCGGGTCTACACAGATGTCGGCGTCGGTCAGGAGCGACCGACGTCGGTCAGTTGCAGTTACAGAGGCGCCGACGTCAGCAGTATGGTCGGCCGGCGATGGTCACAGGCGAACAGGCAGGAACCGACGTCGGTTACCTGCGTGTCCAAAAAGCGATTTCCGAGGACAGAAGCGAGTGTTTGCATGATGAGTTTGAGTTGTAGACTCAAGCTCGTGTCTCTATTGTTAGCAATGTTATTTTTAGAGCCCTTGTTGAAGAGGCTTAACTGTTTGTTGTAAGAGCATGCTCAAGTTTCCTATTTCTATATGTAGGAGAGATCTTCTAAGCTATTGTATGATGAGAGTGTAATTGAGTATGAGTAGAACATTGTGAATGTTTGAAGGACAGTACTTGAGAGAGAGCTCTTGAGGAATAGAGATCTAGTGAGAGATCTTGTGTGCATCTGAGAGAGGTGTGGAAGAACAAAGTTCTTCATTTGTATTCCTATTGTAAAGAGTTTTTAATACAAGTTTTTAGGGTGTTTTCTTGTATATCTTGTTCTGTGCTATTTATCATTTCAGTTACTTATCTATCTGATTTATTTCCGCATTCATTGCTTTCATAAGTGTAATCCATTGTTGGTTGATCCCCAACAGTGTGAATATAACATCAGATTGAATAAATGTGTATTTGGAATTACCTTAGGTAAGCTATTATGGTTCATTGTATATAGGGGAGGCATATAAGTGGACCCATCTAAAGTTAATCCATTATGAAAATGCCTCCTCATCATAATCTAAAGTAGCTTAAGAGTCTTTAGGGTAATTTACAAGCCATTCAGTGGCTCATCTCTCAGCTAGAAGATAAATGTCACCCCTTCACTCATATCTTGAAGAAGGGGACCCATTTTAATTAGAAATATAAATTTTATTAGGCCTTCAATAATCTCAAGTAATATATAGAAAATCTTCCTATGTTATCACCACCAATCACAAGAAGACCCGTGCTCCTATATCTCTCTGTATCACCTTGTGTGATATGTTCCCTACTTATATAACACAATGATGAAGGAAAGGAGAAGATAATTTTTTTATCTCAGTCATACTTTGATTTTATATGAGATGAACTATAATCCCATTGAAAAATATTGTTTATTAATTATCTTCACTTCACAAAAGCTTTGACATTATATGTTAAATAGTCAAGTTCATCTCATCACTAAATTTGATCCTCTTAAATATCTACTATCAAAATTAGCTCTCATAGGATGAATATCCAAATGGATAATGTTGCTAAATGAATTTGATATATGATATGTTCATCAAAAGACCATTAAAATACAAGCAATTGCAGATCAACTCATAGAGGCACCTCTTATAGCGACTAAACCTCTTCTCATAGCCTTCCCAGAGGAATCCATAATTAATACCACATAATCTAATGGTTAAAATCTATATTTTAATGGATCTTTTACCACACATGGATTGAGAACCAATATTATTTTGGTAACTCCATAAGGATACCTTATTTTTAAGGTTTTCCATCTTACTTTTTCATGCACCAATAACATATATAAGTATGAGGCTTTAATTACTAACCTCCAATGGAACATCCAACACCTCTAAGTGTTCAATGATTCACAACTAATAATCAATCAAGTTAATGAAGAGTTCCAAACTAAAGATGAGAAATTACTCCCCTATAAGTAGTTGGTAGATTAGTTAAAGTAGCATTTTCAATCTATTACATTTGAACAAGTGCCAAGGGGGAGTAATAAGGTATCTGATTCCATGGCCACTATTAGGTCTCTAATTGACCTTCCTAATGATGCCCTTGATGGAAATTTATTCATTGAGCATTTGCCTAGCCCATCAATGTCTGGCTCCTCTATAAATTTGCCTATTCCTAATCCCAGTCTTCCCTAGTATCACAATATGTATAATTATCTCCATAATAACATCCTTCTATCAAACCTCAATCAACATCAACATAAGGCCTTCACCCATCATACCTCTCATTACATCATCTTTGGTATCATGTTTTATCAAAGAAGCTATGACAGGACCTTGTTGAGATGCCTAACCTAAGAAGAGGCTTCTCTTGTGATTAAGGAGGTCCATGATGGTATTTATGATATCCATGTCAGTAGAATGGCCCTAGCTAATAAATTACTTAGGACTAGATACTATTATCCTACCATAGAATAGGATGCTTGATAATATGTGCAAAAGTGTGTAGCCTACTAAAAATATGGTAATCTTATCCATGCACCTACACAAGAATTACAACCTATTATGATTCCATGGCCATTTTCTATATGGGATCTTGATTTGATTGGAAAGATAAATCTCACATCATCTAATGGACACAAGTTTATTATCACATCTATCTAGTATTTTACTAAATGGGTAGAAGTTATGTCACTTATTTATACCATAGGTCTCTATATTTCCATATTTATCTTAAATTAGATCATTTGTCATTTTGGAATTCCATCCAACATCCTATCAGATAATGACAAGTCCTTCAATAACCAAGAATTTGAGGTCCTGTGTAAGCATTATCATATCAAGTAGTACTTTTCTACACCCTATTACCCCTAGGGGAATAGATAGTCCAAAGAAAATAATAAGACCCTTATCAAGATTCTCAATAAAATAGTTAATGATTTAGGAAAGAACTGGCATTTATAATTATATCATATACTTGGGTCCTATCAAACAAGTATTTAAACACCCACTAGGGTAACTTTATACCCTTTGTTTTATGGAATGAAAGCCATTTTGCCCATAGAGGTATAACTCTTATCTTTATGCATCTCATTGCAAGCCATCATCACTTATCATAATTTTAGAAAAGAAAGTCTAAAAGAATTGAAACTAATATATGAAAAGCATCAAAGGGCTCTAAATAACCTTTGGGCATATCAAAATAGATTAAAAGGCTAATATCTTAAGAAGATCTAGTCTTGAGTGTTTGAGGTTGGTGATCTAGTCCTAAAAGAGAATAAAAAATACTAATGTAGACAAGGATAATAAGGTAAAATATGAATCCAATTGGCTCAGGCCCTATATAATAGTTGATAAGTTTAGAATAGGAGCCTACTAGTTAGTTACTCTATATAGTGAAGAGATCGATGAGCCAATGAATATAATGCATTTAAAATGCTTCTATACTTGATAGGCTCAAATTTACCTCCATCTATGGGTCCTTTCTCTTAGGGCCATATCCATTTCCATTCCACACTTCTCTTTTGATCCCACTCCATTCTCCCATCCTTAACTTTGGTCTTAAAAGTGGGAATCTATCATAGGCTTACACAGGAAATGGAGACCAATATTTCAAATAAAACAAATGTCATTGCTTATTATATGAGGGGAAGTTGAGGAGTATTATAGAGTCTCTTTATCCATTTCATATATCTTCCATCTCATCACACCCTCATACGTAGCCCCATTGCATCCTCTTTGACAATTATGTCTCCTCTTAACCTCCACCTGATGCTATTTTTGCTTGTCTCTCACTATCTCTATGCCATGGTCCATAAATTACCACTAACTTTAGCATTACAGAAGGGCCAATCCTAAGTCTTACTTTAGGATCTCATATACACTATGCAACTAAATCTTGATCAATTACCCTAAGACGCATATATAATTTCTTCTAATTTGCTTAGATCCTTGTTTCAATCCAATAATTTTGGGCCCTTGATACACATATCTTGCCATCATTCATATCATTGTACATAATCATTCTTTTTAAATCACTTGATACTATCATTTGTATACCCCTTTTGATTATTCCTACCTTTAGTCTAATTTATCTTCTTTTGTCCTTGTCCATATATATATATATATATATATATATATATATATATATATATATATATATATATATATATATATATATATATAATTTATCTTCTTTTGTCCTTGTCCATATATATATATATATATATGGTTGTGTGTGTGTGTTTTGAATGTGTATGGTTGTTTGATTAATCATTCAGTATTGTATATATTAATTAGATTATCTTGTTAACTTATCCTTTTATTGGAACAAGGATGGTCTAGGTGGCTCCCAAACTTGTTTTGGGAAAAGTCACTTCAAAATGGAGTTCCCCATGTACTGGTGTTTAATGTATCTTTGATTTTTATCTTGTCATTGGCACATGTTATTTACTAGTGAAATATTAAAATGGATTGCATACATTATTAATGGCTTCAAAAAAAAAATTCCTGTCCCTTTCACCCCCCCCCCCAATCCTACCATTATATGGCCTAACCCTCATCCTACCTAATCATCCCACCATCCCATTGCCCACCCACCTCTTTGGTACAGGAAGATTGTTACCCAATTTTTGAGAACATACAAATTAAACATGTATTGTCTCTCATTAAGAACATGCATTAAGATTTCAACCAAACACATCTCATTAAATCCATATAAATCGATATCATGACATCTATACAAACATCCATCTCATAACAACCCCAATGAAATCCATAGAACACCCATAATCAATCCTAATAATAATCATGTCATCCAATCAAATGCACATATAAAATCACAACTTAATCATCTAATCACATCATAAACCCATACATCACATGTCTATAATCCATAAAAAAATTATCTTAGACACTAAACCATCATCATTTATCTAATAAAATCATTCCAATTACATCCTATCTAATATCTAGCACATCCTTAATGATCATATAACAAAAATACAATTATCCATAAATATCACATCATATAGAATCACATAAGTAATCCAATACATATATCTACTCCATTTAATCCACCTAAACAAATCCATCTCATCACCTCATATCTCAGCAACATAATCATGAAAAATCATAACAAAATAACACATCACATCAAAATATCATCATATATAATAATCTCAAATGTCCACATGGAATCCATGTCAAAACATATATACAATATAAGGGCTCCATGGGCATAAATATGCTACAATAAAAAAACATCCATATATACTACCTCACATAGTTTTGGCTAGGCTCTCAATGGTCCTCTAGTGTATTGAATATGATAAGTTGGCTCTGAATGTAGGTGCACATTGCTCAACTGGCATTTTTACCTCTCATGTTAGCCTCATGATGTTTCACATAACATCACCCATTCCACCTAATAAAATATTTGTGTCTACCTCCTCCTTGGCCCTCTCAACCACCTCAACCTCTTCTATTAGATCTTTGATCTAAGTCTGCATTTGGCCAATCTATGCCTAAATCCCATATATATGTGTGTCCCAAATTTGGATCTAGATTTGTAGCATAACTATTTGAGCTTATAATGAAGTGATCTATCCCTATAACACAATAACATATCCCTATGTCTTGTCTAACTTCCCATCCTATCCCTATAATTGGGCCTAGAGTTAGTCCCTCTCTATGGTAATCCTTACAATCTCAAAAAGTTATATTTGTACCTCTATCCTAATATGTGTTAGTAATGATCTCTCATATTCTATCAATAGTGGTCAATATGGTCTTACACCAACACCACCCCTACTAGCTCTATCCTATGTCTAAACCACCCTAACCTATGTGTTGTTCCCTCCCTCTTAAGTCCAAACCTAAGCCACAACAACTACTTGATCACCATCACCCCCATCTACATCCATAACATCTAGACCTATTTGTCCATCTATCCATCTCATAATGGGATCTATCCCCTCCTCCATCTATGAAACCTCTCTTTGACCTACAATACTCTCCTCACCACTCCTCTCTACACCTTAGGCCTATGCTTAAGAAACCTCACTAGTATCCTTTGAGCCCACCATGTGGTATACACCATGATCACATGTGGGTCTAGCATCAGTGTCTAAAATTCCCATGGGATAAGTGTAAGGATATCATAATCTACATGTGTTATATCTCTATCCACTACCCTCACCCACTATGGCCTCTCTCAGTCATTCCAAGTAAATATATGCTCCTCACCTAAAACATCCTATGGGAACCTAAACTATCTCTTTAATATTTTAATATTGTATCACTATATGATAAATTCTCTTTACCCCATCAATTAAAACTCTGATGACATGTATTATGTCACCTCTACCTCATTCTCCCATCCAAACTAGAATCCCCTGTATAGCATCCAAGTGATATGACTAGGATGAAAATCATTAAAGGATTATCGATAAAACCTCATCTCTCCCACATGGACCATATGCATGCCTAATAAAATATAGAATTCCTACTATATATTAATTATAATGGCTAGGGGAAGAGTGGATATAGACTACTATATTCAACTAGGAAAATATCCTTTGACTATGGTTCTCATTTTAGTTATTAGTGGCATCATGCTACCTGAAAGAGTGAGAGGCGATGTCTGATTAGCTTGTTTTATGTTATTGGGGATATGATGGAGATGGGAGAGGGATTTTCATGGGGTACATGCATACTTGCACACTTATATATGGATATACATCATGTGGTATACATAGATGGGAAGGAGATTGGTCCTTCCACATTATTATGGGTATGGTGTTGGGATCACATTGTGTTGAGATGCTAGTAGGACATATGAACACACATTAAGAGGATGAGCCTATAGCTTATGGATGGCACATGATCATAGGCATGTGGAGGCCACATTTAAAAGACCTAAAGTTTTATAGAAGAGTAATAAATGAGATAAGTGATGACCAAATGACCTAGATACCCTATATATATAGAGAGAGAGAGAGTCTTTTGGTTCCTATAGGATGGGTTTTACATAGACTATATGATGATTCAGTGATAAATTATGGGTATTCATGACTATATTATTAAGAGATATCATCTTGATAGGGTGATTAGATAGTTTGGTGTTAGAAAACATATCCCAATAGGTCCTCATGTATTTACATGGAAAATGAGAGAGAGAGTGTTGTGGGGGATTACTATTGATCCCATTATATCATATCAAAATTGGACACATTTATAGATAATTACATGAATGGATAGGAAAGATGTCATTGACATGGCATTAGTTGTTAGATATGTAGTTTAGAAAGTCAGATAGTGACTGATGAGACTGATAGTTCCTCACACACATTTGAGTACCTAGAGAGAATGATTAGTTATTAGTTTGGGTAGACATCCACATCACACAAGTTTAGGAGCCTAGATTAGGAGTGAAATTATAGTTTACAAGGGAGGAATATAAGGATTAGGTAGAGGATAGGATATAGAGGAGATCCATATTAATGATGTGTATATTATAGAGGCATAGGATATAGAGATACTCTAATAAGTTGGTGTTGATATGGTAGGAGATATAGAGATGATATTTGATACATATTATCTAGGTGAAGGAGAGACTCCATTGGTGGTGATTGAGAGTGATGGAGAGAGATGGGGAGGATAATATGATGAGACCAATTCATTAGACCCACATGGATAGAGGATATAGAGTAGTTCCATCATAGATAAGTATATCTTAGGATAATTAGACCTTGATTGATAGACTACATGAGGAGATTTGAGCCTAAGATAGTGGGACTATAGGTTTACACATAGAGGTGGCTAGACTATAGGGGAGGTTGACAGTAAAGGGGGTCAACTATCACTAAGAGTGGATGATATTAGATGTCTATAGGTTGAATTAGATAGGTTATAGGTGGAATTTGATATATTAGAGAGAGATGATATGGCTACAGTAGTTAGACTATATATATAGGAGACAAAGACACAGATGCTAGATTATACATCTTTGACATAGAGATACATATAGGAGAGAGACACTACATGGATATAGATAGAAAAGGCTATGGTATTGTTAGAAAGACATGGAAAACTAACTACATTAGATAAAGTTATGAAGGATATGGATTAGGCTACATATTATAGGAGTTTATATGAGAAGGATATTCCATGTACATAGAGAACACCATCATATAGAGATTACTTGACTAGGCAGTCAATGTTTGAGAGATTAGTATAATCTATAGAGTCTAAGAGATTAGTGGGGTAGGTATCACATCACATCATAGGTCCACAAAGTATACCATAGAATTATGAGTTGAGTCCTAAATCAGATGCTTCATCTAAGGGGAAAGGGGAGACTTGACATAGTTTAGAGCATTGATGTATTGATGTACATATATTTTTGAGATGTACTATTATAGAGACACATTTAATCTTGATACACACACACACACACACACACACACACACACACACACACACACACACACACACACACACACACACACACACACACACACACACACACACACACACACACATATATATACATAAATACATACATATATATATATATAATATATGTATGTATGTATATATGTATGTATATATATATATGTATGTATGTATATATATGTGTGTGTGTGTGTGTGTATAAATTGTTAGGTTGTGGAGCTAAAAGCTTCATTGTTGCAGACATGGAGGAGGTTGTTGAGAGGCTGCTAAGTTGTAGGGAAATCGATGTCGGTCTGATCAGCTGACATCGGTCATATACATTGGGAAAGGAAACTGACATCGGTCAAGTATCAGCCAACATCGGTCATCTCCAGCCTGATAGGGACCAATGTCAGTTGCCTGTGTAGTTACAAAACTATTAGTTGCATGAATAGTTTGTTAACAAACTGAGAGTTTGTATGTTAAGAACCAATTATAGACTTGAACCTATGGATCTAATTATTGTAATTAGATGTCTAATTATTGTTTGCATGAGATATATATAATAGACTCATGGGATGTATTGTAATTTGTTCTAGTTTGAGTTGAGAAAAGTTAGCTCCTTCTATGTGTGAAGAGAGCAAGGGTGTTCCTCTTAGTTCCACAGGGGTGCCGAGTGTGTATGATCAAATTGGTCTGCAGGTGTGCTAGATCAGGGAGAAGATCCACTAGTGTACTGGTTTGGAAAATCATAAGGACTTGGTGAGGTAAGTTCAAGGGTTCTTTAGGGTGTAGAGAGATCTACATGGTAATAGGTGTGTGTGTAAGGTCAAAGGAGATCTACAGGTGGCAGCAGGATCAAAGGTGACAACAACACATCAGAGAGCAAAGAGGAAGGCAAGGAAGTTCCTTCCATAAGTAAGATCATTTGAGTTACAGGTTGTTGCAAATTTAGGGGAGATATACTTGAAGTATGATTGTGTACTTGGAGTGCGTGGAGCACTTGTGTACTGGCAGTAGTGGATACTGATTGGTTGGAGGTGAACACCAACTCTATGTTTGAGTTATGTGTTGGGACCATAAGAGAGAGAGCTTTGAGGAAAGAATTATTGTACACTTGAGGTGTGGGAAGCCTCTGAGAGGTGTGAAGAAGAAGTGGCATCTTCTTTATTGTATTCTTTTCTGGATGAGTATTAATACAAGATTGTGTATTGTCTCTCATATTCTGTGTTGTTTCTGGTTTCTAGTTACTTGTTATTTTTGGTTTAATTCTGCATCTTAAGTTGCTTGTATATGGTAATCAATGGTGCTTCCTTGGGTTCCTAATAGTTGGTATCAGAGCTAAGGTTACAGGGAGCAGGTTTGTGTTTGGTTACAGGTCACTCTCAGGGGTTTTTGATTGAGTGGGAGTATAGCAACAGTAAAAGAAAGTACACTAAGAATGGAGAAACTGAATAGCATGAATGGTCAATTACGGTGTTATGGAAAGAAAGAGCAGGTAAAGAAATATTGTTGGTTGGTAGAAAATCAGCATGAAGGAATTGAAGAAGCAGATGTTGCAGGTGTTGTTGCAGAGGATGCTCTGGATAAAGTTGAATCTTGGTTAATATATTCTGTTGCCTCTTTCCATGTAGCCCCAAGTAGAGGGGTTGGTGAGCCTTGTTAGATTGTTGGCAAAGGGGAAGTGCGGCTGAAATTGCAGGCAGCCAACACATGGGTGTTGAAGGAGGTCATGCAGGTCCCAGTCTTGGAGATGAGGCTAATTACTTCAGGAAAGTTGGGTGATGAGAGATGCACAAGAACTCTCATAGTAGATGCACTTGAATTAGCATGTGGTAAGAAAGTAGGAACTCTTTATCTACTTGCATGTATTACTGACTCTTCTTCTATTGAGAAGACGTGGCTTTGTAGGCTTGGTCACATGAGCAAGAAGGATATGCATGTTCTTAAGTGGAAGACAGATGTGTTTGACAAACTTAAGAACTGGAAAGCCTTGGTGTTCTTGGAGGAGATGATAGACCGAGTTCATTAGATGGGGCTAGATGCTTTTGAGTAGGATAGTTTGGACATGGGATTGATTCAAAGGAGCTTACAGGTAAAAATCCATCACTCACAAGTGAACACAGGTACCAACATCAGTCAAAGGTAATCGATGTCGAATAGATAAGCACCAATGTTGGTCATGTGCAAACAAGAGAAGTCGGTGGTGTCAGGCAGGGGGAGACTGATGTCAGTAGGATAACCGATGTCGACAACCTAGACAGTTGCATGAAATTGATGTCGGTCAGATGTAGACTATGTAGTGATTGAGGTCAGTCACTGAGATGGATTTTGGGTAGACAACAAGCTGCCAAGGAGTCTTAAATGCCCATGGGGAGGATTGAAAGTGTAAGTAAGCCTCAAATTCATTATTCCTCTTATTTATACTCATTGCTCATTGTAGAGCAAGAAGGATCTAGGAAACAGTGGGAGCATGGCATGAACAGGATGTAGGACCAAATAGGAGATTTGGTAGGGTTTCCAGTCGGTATGAAAAGCACTGAGATGAATGGATACCTTATTTAAAGAATAGAGAGAATGGATATGTGAGATGGAAGGCCAAGTCATATGGTCTTGAGGAAGCTATAGGACAGTGGTATAGGTTTTGATAGGTGGATGACAAAGT